>CAJQUN010002376.1:0-27812 GCA_907163345.1 Haberlea rhodopensis | reverse complement strand
AGGCTTAGTATAGCACCTTCTCCAAAACCATTCTTTTTACATCTGTAATTCCAGAATAATTTTCAACAACATGCCAAGCCCTCTGGAGATGTGATCGACAGAAAACAAATGTATCATTCCATCACTTGCCCGACAACATTTGGCATAGAACCTTGAAGCACAGCACACCCACAGTGCTCGACTTCCACCCAATGAATAGGTTAGCCTAGACCTAAATGAGATGTCCTTCTCCAGCTTCGTGCAATCCCATATCTTTACAGTAGAATCTTCAGCAGCACTAACAAAAAAATGTTGGTCCATGGAAATGGAAATGTCATGACAGCAGACTTGTGTTCCTGGAGATGGCAACCAACACACCCCGAGGCTCCAGCCTGAATCTGGAATGGTAGATGACCAAGCTGCGGGGGATAGTCCAGCAGCCTCAGTGTTAGTAGAGTGATTGTCTATTGCAACAGAACTCCTCTTCATCCTATCAGACACTCCCACTTCAATAAATTTGCTAGTAATATGGGCAGTTTCAGCAGTTTTTTCTGTCTTCTACTTCGTGCACACTCTCCGCAATAGTGCAGGGCCATTACCAACATAAATTGATCCCGAAACGAGCTTAGGAACCGGGATCGTACTGGACAAACTAAATGATTTATTTATTGGATCCATCCAAGGCAAGGAGGAAGAACTAAAATCTAAAGAATTTGTGGAAATGAAGAATCAGATGCAGCAGGAGCAGTGCTTATTGTTCGCTTGTTGTCAACCTTAAAGTAGTACAAAGGTATGCTTTCTGATGATTGTCAATAAAGCTGTTCATACAACTCATTTGTGGTGACATAAATCCAGACAAACTGAGACTTTTCTGAGGCTACACGGTCTTGGGCTTCCTCCAGGCTTGAATAATTTCGTATTAACCTCCCACAGCTTTAAACTTACCGCGTTATGATCATCTGAATCAGTTAAAGACATGTGTTTCCCTGTGTTACCATTAAGTTATGATGTAGATCATCATGTTTTGTATCTGACCAACACTCATTAGATTCAAATCTTGACAGTCTTCTGGATCAATTCTACATCCTCCAACTGCTTAGATTGTGATGAAGTACTATACCAAATCCTTCTCTGCTCTCAAGCATGTCTGAAATTCTTGCATTTTCTAAAACTTGATAATATAATTCTCTTGAGACTGATGGCTTCAAGCACGAGAGAAGAGCTTTTTCTGAGGCTAAAGATGCTGGTTGTCTACGTAAGAAAGGACGTATGACTGGGACCATATAAACATATGAATCAACCGCTCCTAGTTGTCGCTACATGACGCAATAAAGGTGACAGCTGACCTCCTAACCCACTGACTGGGATAGCAAACAGAGGAAGAGCACGCTCTATCATCTCAAGCAGGATCCTCTTCCGTAAAAATCTACTTCTGCACAAGGTAGCTAAGCAAACTAGTGCATTGACAATAACAGACTCATTTAATCGTTTAGCGCTTGCTCAATGTAAGGTAACAGATATTCCTCCACACTTCGTTGGCCCACAAAAAGCAGACATATAATATTTGCCATAAAATACAGCCCTTAGCTGTTCATCTCGATCATTCAGAAAAGCAGGGAGTATAGGCAGTAAGAAATCGTTGCTCTGCTTCTGGCCCAAAAACCAACAAGGTTGCCGATTTCATGCAAGAGCGCTCTCCTAATGTTTGGTGTTGCTTTGGACCCATTACAAGTTCTTGAATGACCTCTGAAATAGATTTTCTCAACTGTGTAAGCTGTACATCAGCACTCACCCTCTGTGGCTCATCAGAACTTCCTTTGGTTATAAATGACTTCTGCGATAAACTTGCTTCGTTAAGAACCCCTGCCTCAGTCAAGCTTTTTGAGTGAATAAGGAATCCATAAGAAGTCAGTGCAAGCTTAGATATATTGCTGGCATAACAATTCTAACACTTTCTCGGGATCCTCAGGAAGCATGGAAAGCATAGGAAGAATATACTCCGGAAAAAATTTGGCGTCACTGGGAGGAAAATCTCTGACTAGAGGAAGAATATCACACAAGGCCTCTAAGGCAGCACAGCGTACAATTGCAGCTGAATCTGAAAGCAACGCTATATGTAAGGAAGGACACGCTGCAGTCGATCTCATCATCATATATAAAGAACAAGATTTCAGTAGCAGGACGGCAACCCTCCGTATAAAAGGAATCTTGACATTTCGAATGCAGGAACAAAGAAGCGAGGCAATCAGTACCATACCCTCACAACTAATCACATCATGAGGTAATGGAACCAAAAGGCACTCCGTAAGTGTCTGATTGATTGTCATAGTCCAATATCATCGAGGTCAAATCTGTCATTGTGATCTTTTCAGGAAGGGAAGATGACTCCGTAGGAATATAGCGGAGATACTTTGAATCAGCTCCCCAGGAGGTTGCAATCCATTTTTCTTTGGATTTGGGAATAAACTGACTTAACCACACTATCTGGCACTGGATTCATACCAAAATGGAAACTATTTTGCTTCGCATCCCTGAGCAGGGTACTCACATCACCAAGAAGATCAAAATGATTATGATTTGAGCCCTTTTGGTCTCTTCACCTTCGTTCAAATAATTGTTTGCCCTATCGATATCTTGTTTTGCATCTATGACTTTCGGCAATTGACTTGTATCATTTGAAAAGGTTTCTGTAGAAGAGATATTGTTGCTAGTCCTATTGCCCATCATTTGCCTAAGTATTCTTGGAAAGAGGTCTCACAAGCTAGAACCTGCAAGGGAAATAATTGTAATTGAAAAATATTGGACAGCGAATCAGCAATACAAATTGCATCATCCAAGTTCCTTACCCTTGCATCAGAACTTAGAGGATTTAACAAGGAATAGAATTTGTGAAGAAATGGTGAGAAATAAGTTGGAAACACAACTGCTGCGTAATTATGCAGGTAGCTATCAGCAGGAAATCTTGACTCCGAATCCAATTGAATCATATGAAGGATCATCTTACGAACCCCTGAATCTGGAATCTGCAGTCATCCAAAAGGACAAAATAATATCTTAGTATTCTGGAAATCCGATTTAAACAGTGTTTTGGATTACAGTTTAGCGTCGCGATCAAACATGAGTGTTATTGTGGAATTACTGGGCAAATTTAAGTCAAAGACAAATAGTAGGTAAAATTAAACAGTTGAGAAAGTAACTGGAAAATTTAAACAAAAAAGGAGCCCCATGCCTAATAAGGAGCCCCATGCCTAATAAGGTACCTTCTCCAGATGCTGGCTAGGATCATACTGTCCTCTTCGATACGCAAGAAGTTGAGATAGTTCAAACAATGGTTGACCTTCAAGAAAAGCTCAGCAATCACACACCTAAAAAGGAATTTCAGAACTTCAGGAAATGGAGAAACCACGATATGATAAATTTCCACAAAAAATGAACAAAAAAAACACTAAATTCAATTGGCTATGCTGTAAAGATAACAGTTAAACTATTTATTGTAAAACTGATAACTCTTGAATAATGAATCCTAACAAAAATGTCTCATATGGTTCATAAAAATAATAATAAAATTGAAGACAATTAAGCCAGTAAATTAAAGTGTTGGTTGATAGAGAAGGCATTGGATAACTTAATAATTATAAGGCTGATGCAGAGAAATGGACTTGCAGAATTAGAATAATTTAAAGCTGTTTCTTTCAGCTTACACTCTACTATCACGTGTCCAACAAAGTTGAAATTGAATAAAACATGGCATCAGCACTAACTTCAGAATGGCAACGGCCATTAAATGATTGTTTCACCAATTCTGCTCTTTCTCAGATAGGAAAATCTAGCCAGATGAAACAGCGATTGCAAATAAGGCTTCAAAGCTTCAAGATAATTATTTCCCATCCGTGATTTTAAATCCTCCAGATGGATCTATCCAACTAATAAAGGAGTTTTTAAAATGTTTGTGAATGTTTGATCAGTTCATCACATCTCACCATAAAAGTACTTAAATCATGAATTTGATGAGAATTTCACCAAAGGTTATGGCATCAATCAATAAAACTCACCCTACTGAAAAGATGTCCATTGATGGCGTCAAAGGTGCATCTTTTGTCATTTGCATCTTGCCTCCATGCTCATAAAACCTCTGAAAATATAGTGTATTATTTGATCTCATGGTAAGAAAAACAGAATCCTCCAAATATTGGAGAAGGGAAATAGAAATGTAAGCTGCATGAAAGCCCCACAGAAAACCAAATTATTTTTTCGATTATCACTTGATGGATGATCAGCACCTCACAGCACAATTGAATCAACATATCACTACTATTAGAATTTCTTGATGACAGAAGCCCCTAAATTTTCTGAGATTGTTAATGCACTCTACAAGCAAGAAAACCAAACATGAGGCTGGGAACGCATTCAGAAATGATAATAACTTTCTCAATCCATTCCTTTGTGCCAAAACCAATCTAAGATAATGGATTGCGACAGTACCGTCCAGAATAAATGAAAGGTTAACTGTTAATGGAACATAACTTAAATTTTGCAATTGTTTGAAGAGGATATGTGATGAAACATAGATTCGTCACATAGGTACACAATTTCTATTTTCATATCAGAAATTTAATGGGAAAAAGGGAAGAAGAAATTTGGAGAAGTGTTGTCTAAATCCAAATCAACGACAACAATGAAATCCAAGAATGTTTAGGACAAAAATCTCCCTTTAAGGAAAATCAGTACCACAACAATTTGATAGTAAAAGAGGCATGCAATGGTAGTACGATTCAACTAAAGGTGTACAATTTGATAGAGGGTAAAGCCAGAGTCTTTGAACACCCTTTGTGGAGAAATAGTAAAAAAAAATAAACAGATGGAAGATAAGGAGGAAAGAAAAAGGACACAAGATAGAATGCAAGCTCACATTGTATTCAAGAATAGTCTTGTCATATGTGAATCTGACATTCATATAGAACAGCAGGAAACAAGTCTCAAGTAAAAGCCAAAATAACATGATTGAGATCTCATGACAAGTAGAATAGAAAGTCCACACATCAACAACATTATGATTTCTCATCTCAACAGGACATCAAACTGAAGTTATAGAAAAGACAACGGCAGGAATAAAAAAATCAAAGTAAAAGCTATTCCCAGGAGCATAAGAAAAGAAATCAAGAAGATAATCAAGCTTTCTGATCATCGAACAAACATATGATACAAGTGAATGGTTTTGCTCAAGTGTGTTTTCGCACTTGAATATCATGACTTGATACCATCACAAGAATACGGAATGTCTCTTAGTAAAATAAATCAATACTATATCTAAAGTCTACCAGATTCTCTAAACATCAAATCACTGAAACATATAAGCCCTGTACTTAAGAGTTGTTTATTTATGCAGGCACCAAAACATGTATACATAGATAGAAGTGCTATGTGTCATTTAAGGTTATCGTCTTAAACACCTGATCAGAAAGGATCCGAAAACAAAATAATAGAGAAAACAACCTCGGGTGCAACATAACATCGTCTTCTTTCTCCAGTATCAAAGAAAAAGGAAAAATCTGAAGGATCGTCATACGGAATATATGTGGGCTTAAATGATGCGAAATCAGCAAGGTACAGCCAATTCCAGGAAGTGACCAGCACATTCTCACACTTAATATCACCTGCAGTAATTTGTCGATAAAAAATAGGTAAAATAAAATAGAACCATGCAGCTATGAGTACAAGAATTTCTGGGTTCATCTCACCATGACATACTCCATGCTCATGGCTCTGTTTCACAGCATAAAGTAACTGTAAAATGCATAGAGAAAGTTTCCAAAGCTTACATCTTTGGCACATTAACAAACTCCTACAGTATCAAAAAGATTTAAGAGCAAAAGGCAGGAACCTGAAATGAGAGCCATTTCTTTTCAACAAGAGTGAGAAAAGGTCGAGTGCTCAACCGATCATGAAGATTGTTAAAGAAGTATTGCCTCAATAAATAAGCAGCTTTATCTGTTTCAAGCCAAAACTGCAAAATGAACCCAAAAATGGCATCCATGTAACTGCTTGAAATTTGAGGTACTAATGGCAGCAATGAAATTCAAAGCAACTAAAAACCTCAATGATAAGGCCATCTCTCTGGAAATTAAAGGCACGACTTTCAAAAGGGGAACAATTTAGGATATAAGCTTTACTTTTTACTGGAATTTCACGATATTGTTCAGCAAATTCACAACCAATTTCTCTTCAACACCACCAGAAAAGTCATAGAACATTCCTTACAGACATAAGCTTTGTGAAAATTACCATTCATAGCTTTCCCGATAATTGTTCATCCACTAACTCTTGGAATTTCAGATTAATTCGCTGCCCAAGCAATTCCATAGAAACCATACGAAATACATAATCACCCAGTTAAAAAAAGCAATTCTCAGAATCCAATTCAGCCAAATAAAACAAGCTATACTACCCCACAACTGCACTGATTCCCCTTCTACCTTGTACAGGGAAAAAGACAAAAGGAATGCAGTATAGAGCAACCACAATCATCATAAATCAAATTCCTCACTTCCGTAGAACTCCCTGCATTCATTACGAGAACCACGGCCGCGCAATAACCATGACAGTAAATTACACTTGGCCAAATTCAACCCACACAATATTAACGGTAAGGAGTAAATAAATAACCTGGAAGGGCCAAACGTGGGAGTGATCAAGGTTGGAAAATACATCGCGAATGTGAGCAAGACGGAGCTCATAGTCTCTTAGAGTTATCGAATCGCCTCTCTTAAAGTAGACCTTAACCAGAACCAAACCCTCGTCATGTTTACACAGTATAGATTGAGAGAAAACGCCCCCTCCCCAAAACTTCCTTCAGCACCAAATTGTAAGACGATGGCAAATCATGCAGATAATACTCCGTCGCCGATGCCTGCGTAGTCCGCGCGATCTTATTGCCCATTTTTCCTCCTTAGTTCTCTATCCCTCTGTAAATTTATGGTATTATCATGAGCTTGAATTTGATCGGTAATGGAGGGGAAGGAACTGAGACATTAGAGTAGAATTTGAAGCTCAGGAAATTGAAAGAGATTTTGTTGGTTGTGAACAGGGATGGTCATGGGTGGGCATGGATGGGTTCGCTACGTTACCCAAACCCGTATATGTTTAGCTAAACCTATCACATATGGGTCGAATATCCATATACCCCGGATCCATTGTATTTATTGTGAAGCCATAGATTACAGAATTTATTTTGAACATAAACAATTAAACGAAAGATACATGAAATATCCGATTTTTTCATCCGATTGAAGCCCACAAAACTTGACAAAACAACCGAGAAAACGACGACAATTACATGTGCCAACCGTGGGCAATTACAAAAACACATATAGACAAGGTAGACTACATTGACTAATTGTATACAGCGAGAACATAAACATCAGAACGAGAGCTGAAGCAAACAAAGACCACCAGAGCCGAACCAAATCCCCTCAAACCATGTTGTCTAGGATGTGGTCGAACAAGGACACTGTCTTCTGATATATCTGAAGAAACAAATAATGATAAACGAGATACATAAATCGATAAAAGACAAACAATAAGCAAGTCTTTGTATCCAAAACCCTCACAGAGATCCATCGACCAAGGAACACCACTGGATGGCGCACGAAACCTAAGGCCCAGTCGTCCATCATTTATCCACCCTTCATTCATTCTTTTCCAATTAATAAGTAAAATGAATTATTAATTGGATCAGATTCTACAATGATTTAGGTTGTGTTGCTTATTTAAAGCAATTTTATGTTATTTTTATTGAAAGTTGGAAAAAGTTTTATATTAAAATAAAAAAGTTGTTCAATGAACTTAATTTATTACAAAATTATCACCGTTCAACTTAAAGCAATCATAAATATATTATAGTTTTTTTTCTGCTTCAGCTTTTATTTGGTTTTTTTAGAGAAGTAATAGCAGAAGTAAGAAAATCAAACACTCAAGATCAGTTTTTTTTATCTGAAAAGTAGATAAATATATTTTAAAAGTAATACAAAACACTCACTTAGGAATTCCTAATTGGACCATGGATCCGACCCAATTGCCATCAATAATATTAAAATAAATAGATGTTCGTATTTTTTTATGATATTAATGCACTATAGCAAAGCAGTTAATGCATTCAGAGAGCATTTTTAATATAACAAATATCTATATAAAATAAATATTTTTTATCCAATTTGATTGGATGGTTTTAAATTTAATTTTTTTTAGTAAATGTTAATTTGCTTTTGTTTTGTACTTCTTTAGGAAATAAAGGCCCAAAAATTAGCACTTAAAACCAATTTTAGGAATAGACGATCAAGGCTTTGGCCTTAAGGCTTTGGCCTTGTGATTATCACATATTCTTTTTATAAATTACTTGAGCTCGAGTTTGAGTCCTCCTAATTTAGGAATGAATACAATCAATGATTTTATACTTTGACACTCGGAGAAACGATGGATGACACATTAAAACGCCTATTATTTCGAGAAATTTTTAAAATTTTTGAGATTAAATAATATTAATTGATAAATTGAGGGATTGAAACAGAAATGATCCATTTATATCGACGTTTTAATGTATTATCCACAAAAGTCAAATGAAATTGAGAATTATATGTTCAATCCTAATCCCCCACTTTAGCCAAGTGATGCATCAAATTAATGAGGTTAAGAACACTTCAATCTGCCAATGAAGTAAACTAATTCAGCCATTTCAAATATCAAAGTGATCTTTAAAGAAGTTTTGAATTGATAATGTGCAAAAAAACTTGGCCCTTCAATTATATGTTTTCAACGAACACTTCACTACTGAATCTGCGTAGCATCGATTCATTCCTCAGTAGTTGGACATAAACAAAAAAAAAAAAGAGGAATACCCAGATCATCTCTAAACAAGCTCCAAACAGATCTGACTTATTAAAAATCTATAACACTACGGCGATCCACAGATCAGATCCGGGCCAGTAGAATCAAGGAACAACCACATCGCGATCTTCGAAGTTTGGATCATTGGATCCATGGCTTCCTTCTCCACCCATCCGAGCTCGGCCCGCGAGTAACCGTCGCCCGCCCACGTGAATTTTTTCCGCCGTACCCGCCTTTCTTGGGAGATCCGTTGACGCCGGTGGCGGATTTGCGGTCCTTCCTCGCCTCGGGCCCGTTGGGCTTGACACTCGATTTGGAACCCTTGCATGCTGTTCTTCATCTACCTTGGTCAGATGATCTTTGATATTTGGTCTCTTATTTATTCCTTTTAGATTTAGATTATATAGTGTAATGGTGGGGTGGTGGTGACGTGACTTGGCGTTGTGGATAAGATGGACAAACATTTGTATATATCTAATTGAGTATTATTTATATATAAACTAAATATTGAAATATAAAATTTTAAATAAAATATTTAAACTAACATATTAATTATTTACATCAATATATTGACTTGATCCATAAATTTGATTTAAGTCGGGTTCATTCAAATATTTTCTGACAATAACTAATAGTGTTGGCAAAACGCATAGGTCGTGACAATTGACAACACGAGCCGCTTGACATTGTAACAGTTTGTACTGGTACCACCAGCTTGTCTTTAGGCTCCACCCGACATATAGTGGCTTATGACTTATGGGTCGTGCCAATCCGGCTCAAAACTTTTTTTATTATATAGGAATGAGCTTTTAATGGGCCTACAAGCTGCCCAGTTTTATTTTAGGGTAAAGAATATCATACAATAGATGAAAACGTGTATAATATAGTTACTGGATTAGTAAATAATCATGTGTGTTCAATATATCATTAAATGTGTGATATATGTACTATAATAAAGCGTAAGGGTGGGAGATCGACATTTGGCCGACCATATGAGATCAAAGTGCTTTTACCACATCACCCCTCAATGTTCATAAATTACAATCTTCCTTACTTGTAAAAGTATCATATTACCCTTGTCATAAACTACCACTTTATTTTCTAATTTATATAGAAAACAAAACTTCATAATTAATATCATATTTACAAAACAATCAACTATACATACACGCGGTGTATGAGGCATTGGTATCTATACTAATAATAATGACCTTTTGGTCATACATGCTTGAACCAAAGTTCAATTACCACATTACCCTCTCAATTATTTGCGCATGAAAGAATATCCCTACCTTTTCTTGATTTCACCCTTCAGCAAAATGCATCAACGTTGTTGCATCAGACCTCGACATGTGGATAAAGATTCCATGTACTTTCACTTGCCGCAATTCTCGCGCTCATAATTATTAGTTTCAATTAATACTCTTCATTTAATTAATAATTTCAATATCAATTTTTTATTAATATAGTACTCCAACTTTTCACATAACATTATTAATCTAATTTCAACAACAAAACAATTAAAAAAAATTATAATTACCATCTCATTTTACAAAGAAAAAAATTGTATACGCAAGATAAAAAATATTATACACGCGAGAGTACTAGTATATTATAATGGAACGACTTGGGTACAGAATCATAATTTAGTTGCTTGATATTATTTATTATTAATATTTTCTTTTATATCTATCCTTGCATAATGGTGATAATATTTTACGAAGCAAATAAAACTTAAGCTATAAAACTATTCGTGACAATTATATATAAACTAAGGTTCGAAGCAAAATCCTCAGCTCATTGTGAATGAAAAGTGATAAATAAAATCATAAACCAAAAACATATACATTAAAATCTCTATGAATTAATAATGTTGAGACCATGAAATTTTATTAATTTAGAAAAGTACTAAATTATTGATAAACTAATGTTATCAATTTAAGATTGTTTTTTCGATTCAGGAAATTCATAAGCTTAACAATATGATTGATGATATCGGTTTACAGATTTTTCATATTGTGTTTCCATTTTGGAATTGACATTAACATGAGAATAAGTGTGTCGGGTGTTAGCATGATTTGATCTACACAGGTTTACTCAACATATAACGTTTTTTAACTGGTTTATAAGTGTAGTACCAGCTTGGTCTAACAAAACACGAAGACGATTTATTTCATTTGTACTTTGACGATGGTCGGTTCTGTTTATATATATATGCTCGGGTTGGTTCAACATAGCCTAGACCATGCATGTAAATCTGTTTCCTAAATGGTTCAGATTTCATAATTGCCCAGTAGAAGCATTATTCTCATGTAGCGTACTGGACCTGACAAATTTCATTGACTTGAATTAGTCATTGTCATTGCTTGCCTAAGTATAGGCCTCACCTGTTGAGCTGACGCCAGTAGATTTGAAGCCCAAACAGTCTTATCATCGGTTTGTTTCTGTTCTTCTTGCAGTTTCCCCAGAAAAGATTGTTGCCCCATCCATTTATCAATAAGTTGAGATAAGTTTACATTTTCAGAAAAATATTCTTATGATCAACATGGAATTCATCATTTTCAGATTTAAATATATTTATGCTTGCTTTATCACATTCAATCAATTGACTCAAACTGATTTTTCTTCGTGATTCTATCTTAGGCTTACATAGTTACATTTCTGCTTTAATTTCTTCAAATGACTTTGAAAACGTTATGTACTCATTAACAATTTATGCAAATCATAAATAAATTCATCTTTAGTAAATTTTTCACAATTGAAGTTAAATACTTGTTAAATACCTCTTCATTGGCTGACTTTGACTCACCATGAGGCAAAATAAAGTTTCTTGCTCATTTCGGTCGAACTGATCTCAGAATATGAATCAATGGTTAGGAAAGTTTCTCTGGTCAGTTTTGTTTCCGTACCCAAATGAATTAATGTTCCCAAATATGCTTTAACAGTTGAGCAGGTCTTTCACCTTACATAAAATATCTTTGTCAAGAGTTCCAAATTAGATGTATTAGCAACATTGTCCAGGTTGGCTTTCTTTTTATCTTATGATGTCCATTCCAATATGGGTTTGTCAATGTAACTGTCGGACTCAGCTTCGAATCTTCATCGGTCCGTTGGTAACAACATACCACATCATCATCCAGAGGGGCTAAATGTGTCTGCATTCAAATCTTCCATTTATCAAAATTTCAATAGAGAACATATGAATATAAACAAAAATAATGCATCAGATTCAGAGATATTCTATTAATTAAGAATATTCGCTTTGATACCACTTCTTAGGATTGGTTGGGCAGTTCAGATGGATGAATAAACTGCTCCGGCTCTGCTTGCTATTTTAAAATTGCTTCGGGTGTTAGCAACCTAAATCTGATTTTTTTATTAAAAACCAATCAGTCGAGTAACTTATAAATTACGGAACGAACTCGACCTAATGCAATGAATAAGTTGAGCTGATGACTATAATAAATGAGTAAAACAGTAAATGTGTAGTAATTAATAACACAATATATTGTTGGGATATGCCCTAAGACGTGTCATTAGATGATTGTTTATGACATACAATGTATTATGATTTTATAAATGGCAAATCATTATATATATGTTCGAATATCTGTGTAATATGAATTGATATATAAGTTAATGTCCTTAGAATAATATTGTATTATTCTTAAAGATTGTACATAGTCAAGTATTATCATAAAAGGATAATGATAATACATTGAGACTAGTATGTTTTTGATTGATGAATTGTTCATGGATATGAGATATCAAATCAACACATGGGTAATGTTAGAGAACAATGTACTGGACGACCCACCATGAGAATGCTACATGGATAGGTATATGAGTGTAATAAGCAATTCTCATAGCGATAATAATGTATGTAATCCTTACGACTTGAGATCACCAGAGATCCCAACATAAGGAGTTATGTATCTTGATATTGTCAACGTTACCTGTAACAGGGTAAACTATAAAGGCAACTATGGATACACTACGAATTATGTAGAGGGATGTTGATTGATCAAGATAGGATTTGTCCCTCCTATATAACAGGAGAAGTGTTTGGGCCCTTGATCAAGTAAGACTAAATGCATGGTCGTGCTCGAATGAGTCGATATGTGATATCGAGCTTATTCGTTTATTCTAGTTCTACTTGGGGATCAAGAAATAGATATTGAATATACGAGTATGACTATTCCTGACTCGTGTTCAATCTAAACACAAGGACAAAAGGATTAAGTTACATGGTTAATATTATCACAAGTTCTAAGGTTATGTGAGTCAAAGACATTCTTGTAAGTTTGGTAGCCTTGATGTGTTGCTAGATACCGCTCATTGCTTGTGACGTAAAATGATTTTATGTCACTGCCAACATTACAAGATCCTATCGGGTCACACAAAAGATTAAATCGATAAGAGGAATTAAATTCATTGGATGAATTATTAATTAATAAGAAGAGTCTTAATTAAATGATTATAAGGATTTAATTAAATCATGGGTTTGGGCCCATAAGACTTTAAGAAAGTCTTGAACCTTAATTAAATCTTATAATATAAATAACAAGGTGATTAATAGATTAAGACACTACAATTCATAATCTCAAAACCTAAGAGCTTCTCGGTCGCCTCCTCTCGTCCAAAGCTCTTCGCGGCCCGTAGCCTTTTCTTCACGGCCGCCGTCGATCCTTTTGGTTGTTGATGGTTGCCGTTAATCGGTTTTGATTGAGAGTTGGTTTTGGTTCAAGAATAAGTCTAGCAACTTGTTATTGAACGTCCATTGTTCGATTTAATCGGGTGGATACCGTAGAGGCAAGACCTTGGAGGTGTTGCTCGTGACTCGGAATTCGTTGGACGTGGTGCTTCGTGGATTCTGCTCAAACACGCTACAAGGGTGAAACTCTTATTATCTCTATTCCGATATGACCACTTGTATAGATCCGCGGTTTAGTAATCCAAATTTTAAATTTCGCTGCGGTATGCTTGTTGGATTACTTACAGTGGTATCAAAGCCGTTCAAAGCTCATATCGGATATTTATGTGGGTTAATTGTTTAATCATATTTAGATTTGTATTGCATGCTAATAAAACTGTATATAATCATATATGATATGAGTAAATCGAGTTTTTGTAATTATCGTAAAATTATATTGATATAATGAAGTTTATTGTATACGATACATGAAGGCGCAAAACCGAGCCCATAGCATGAGATGGTTCGGCCACCACCATCACAAATGACACACGGCTGCCACATGAGGGCTAGGGTTTTCGAACCCTTGGCTCGAGATGGTTTAGCCGTTGTGGCTAATAATTGGCATGGAAGTGTCGAAACATGGCTTGAGTTTGGAACTCTTTTGGCTCGATAAGTTTTAATGCCATGAAAGATGGTCGATCATGGTCCACGGAATATGAGGATTGACGGCTACTTCCACGTGAGAGCTAGGGTTTTTCAAACCCATTGACTCGAGATGGTCGAGCCGCCACCGTCATAATTCGTGCATGGTTGGACCGTGGCTCGTGGCTAAGAATTTCGAATCGTGTGGCTCGATGAACATGAAAAACGACGCTTGGACGGATAGGGTTGGAACCTAGCGACGCCGCATGGACGCACATGGCTCAAACGTGGCTTGGGCTAGGGTTTCGAACCCTAGGCCCATGCATGGTCCAGCCGGTGGTTAGATGGGTCGAACCATTTGGTTCATGTTTGAGTCGCATTTAGTTCGTGGCATGTGATGTCCTGAGCGTGCGATAATTTCATAAAATTTGTTTTACAGTTTTATTGGATTAAATTTAAAATGTTTAGAATTTAATTCATTAATTGTTATAGCATGTTATATGGGTTGTTTGAGCATGGTGCATGGTTATAGCCCTATGACCTATTAGATAGGACTTTGTGAATGTTTTTAATAATACGGCATGCGTGTCGTGCCTCTCTATTTCTAAATTGTTATCCCTCCCCTACGATCCCCCTCGAATGTGACTCGAGGAATTCTCTATATCTGTAAATGTTGATGGAGATCATGAGATGGACAAAGGTGCCGGATGAGAGGCCATTCACAAAAGGGAGCCAAGAGGTGCTTGGAGAGTTACCTTAGGTTGACCTTTAGGATTTTCTCATTGGCTGAGAAAATCAATTTTGGGCTATAACCATGTCACGTTTAACTTTATGTTGATGTATGAGATTGTATGTTTACTGTTTTATTTAATATTGATGCTTATATATATATGTAGATATATGTATATATTCATATATGTACTGGACATATTTTCATATTATAAAATCATGAGATCAATAAATCCCTCTTGTAATATTAAGTTTAAGATGCCTTCCAATTAAAAATACTCGTCAGACTTCGATTGAACATGTGTGGGTTTGCCAAAGCAAAGTACCGTGACAATCTTAGTAAGGCGCGAAAGGATAAATGTGATATCCGTGTTATTTTAAAATTGAGTCCGTCTTAACTAGCGTTATCTCATAGGATTAGAACCTAGAGGCATGGGGTTGGATAATAATTCATTAGATGAATTTGAACAAAGTGTTGTTCGTCCAACCATCAAGAATTAATTGATGTGATGTAATTGACAAAGTGTTGTCTACCTAAATAACCGAGTCTTGGGCGATTAGCCAAAGCTAACTCAAGATTAAGTGAAATATGGATCTTGACCCCACTAAAGTTTTCGAGGGTTGATAATTTTAAACAAAATAGTGGGAGTGTCATTTAATATAAGACCATAAAATGATTAAAATCATAAACTTATTTGCATATATATTGTAGATATCCATGGCAACTAACAACGTCACAAGCACAATCATTGCGATCGGTCCTTGAGAAGGACAAACTTAATGGACAAATTTCCTAGACTGGATAGGAATTTGAGGATTGTCCTCAAAGAAGAAGAAGCAATATGTCCTATGTACCTACTTAGGAACCTCCTTACTTCTGCTAAACTTACATATTCTAATACTTATAAAAGAGCAACAGACGCCTTGATGTTGGGTGCCTCCATGACTTGCACATAACTCGATGGTTGCCTTACAGAGTTCTAAAGACTCGAGCAAAGCAGCTTGTAAATGGAGGCGTTTCGATATGATCAGCATCTAACCACTGTACCAACAACAAGCAAGACAAGAGAGTATATGAGTCTCTAAAGCGAGACGGTTTCCTGTTGTGATGCGTGCTGTAGAAGGAAGTCTAGTTGGAACTCATGTACTCAAGATGATGGGTAGATTGAGAATCTGGAGAAGCTGGGTTTTCCTGGGGACCTTTGGTTGGAGAGGGCCACTGACGTGATCTTGCAATCGTTGCATGAAAGCTTCAGTCCATTTGTTGTTAAATTACAATATGATTGAAAATGAAAAGACTCTACCACAGTTACTTGGCATGCTTAGAACTTTTGAGCAAATAGCAAGAAGTCTAAGCCTACAAATGTTCTTTATTGTGAATAAGAGCAAAAGGAAAGACTAAAGCTAAGAGCTTCAAGAGAACAAGAAGGTCCTTGTTAAGTCTAAGCCCATGCTTCTGCACTAAAGCCAAAGGGAGGAGTGGCAAAGGAAGGGAACTGTTTCCATTGCGGTGAGACCGGTCATTGGAAAAGGAACTGCAAAGTATATCTGGAAGATCTAAGAAGACAAAGGGAAGTGTGACTTCCAATTCAGGTATTTTTGTTATAGAAGTCAATTTATCTACTTCTTCATCTTGGGTATTAGATATACTGGATGTGGATCTCATATTTGTGTAAATGTGCAGGATCTCAAAAGGAGTAGGACGTTGGCGAAAGGCGAAGTTGATCTTCGAGTTGGAAATGGAGCAAGAGTTGCTGCATTAGCTATAGGAGATTAAATTTATCTTTGCCTTCTGGTTTATCATTGATTTTGAAAGACTGTTATTTTGTGCCGTCTATTACCAAAAACATTATTCTATTTCTTGTTTGGACAAGTGTGGATTTTCATTTATGATAAAGGACAACTGTTGTGTTATATTATTCAAATGATATGTTTTATGCGAGTGCACAAATGATAATGGTCTTTATATATTAAATCTAGATATGCCTGTCTATAACATTAATACTAAAAGGATAAGAATATAATGATTCTAATCAAACTTATCTCTGGCATTGTCGCTTGGGCCATATAAACGAGAACCGCATATCGAAACTTCATAAGGAGGATCATTAGATTCATTTGATTTTGAATCATATGAAACATGCGAATCTTGTTTAATGGGCAAGATGACTAAAGCCCCATTCAGGGACATGTTGAAAGGGCAAATTTTTTCTGGGACTAATACATAGTGATGTATGTGGACCAATAAGCACCATGCTAGAGGGTTTTTCAATACTTCGTTACATTTACTGATGATTTCAGTAGATATGGGTATGTGTACCTAATGAAACATAAGCACGAAACCTTTGAAAAGTTCAAAGATTTCAAGAATGAAGTACAAAACCAACTTTGAGGATGTGTACATGACACAGCCCGAGGGTTTGTCGATCCAAAGGATGCTGGGAAAGATATGCAAGCTACAACGATCCATTTATGGATTGAAGCAAGCTTCTCGGAGTTGGAATCTTCGTTTTGATGATGCAGTCAAAGAGTGGTTTCATCAAAAACGTAGATGAACCTTGTGTCTACAAGAAGGTCAGTGGGAGCATATTTATCTTCCTAATATTGTATGTAGATGACATACTTCTAATTGGGAATGATATCCCTGCCTTACAATCTGTAAAGATTTGGCTAGATAATTGCTTTTCTATGAAAGACTTGGGTGAAGCCACCTATGTATTAGGAATCAAGATCTATAGAGATAGATCGAGAAGATTACTTGGCCTAAGTCAAAGTACATGCATAGACAAAGTACTAAAACGGTTTAGCATGCAAGAATCTAAGAAAGGATTCGTGCCTATGACACATGGAATACATCTCTCGAAGGATCAGTGTCCTTCAACACCAGATGAGAGACAACGCATGAGTAAGATTCCATATGCTTCAGCTATTGGATCTATCATGTATGCCATGATATGTACTCGTCCCGATGTCTCGTATGTTTTGAGCATGACGAGCAGATATCAAGTTGATCCAGGTGAAAGTCACTGGATTGCAGTCAAGAACATCCTGAAGTACTTGAGAAGAACTAAGGATACATTCTTGATTTATGGAGGTAAGGAAGAGCTCAATGTAATAGGTTACACTGATACAAGTTTCCAAACCGACAAAGATGATTTTCGATCGCAATCAGGATATGTGTATTGCCTAAATGGAGGTGCTGTGAGCTGGAAGAGTTCAAAGCAAGAGACAGTAGCCGATTCTACAATGGAAGCTGAGTACATTACTGCTGCCTCAGATGCAGCAAAGGAAGCTGTTTGGATCAGAAGTTCATTTCTGAACTTGGAGTGGTGTCTAGCATTAAGGATCCGATAGAACTCTATTGTGACAATAATGGAGCGATCGCAGGCTAAGGAACCTAGATCTCACCAAAGATCCAAGCACATACTTCGGCGCTTTTCATTTCATTCGAGAAATCGTTGAAAGGGGAGATGTTAAAATATGCAAAGTACCAACAGATGATAATGTATCTGACCCATTGACGAAGCCACTATCACAGCAGAAGCATGATTGTCATACTAGATCTCTAGGCATTAGGTATATGTCTGATTGGTCTTAGTGCAAGTGGGGGAGATTTGTGGGATATGCCCTAAGACGTGTCATTAGATGATTGTTTATGACATACAATGTATTATGATTTTATAAATGGCAAATCATTTTTATATATATTTCGAATAATGTGTAATATGAATTGATATATAAGTTAATGTCCTAGAATAATATTGTATTATTCTTAAAGATTGTCCCTAGTCAAGTATTATCATAAATAAGGATAATGATAATTGTAAGGACCCTAGTTCCTTAAGTGCGGATTAAAGGCGTAATAGTGCTAAACATGCAACTAGGAATATAAAGTTCGTGTTGATGTATTGAGCCGTTAAGATTACAGGCCAAAATAAAAATTCCAAAATGGATTAATTACATTCCCAAACAACTGAATGTTAATCCTATAGTTTTACACTACTCCTACTGTAGGGCCTTCCTACCTTAACAATCATAAGCAAGAAATAATTAGGGCTAAACATGCATCACATACAGCTTAGGGCTCCGGTTATTACGGTAGTTATTAGGATTACAGGCCAAATAAAACTTCAAGCAAATTAATTACATTCCCAAATGGATGGCGCTATAGAATTATACTACTCCTGGAGTATAGACTATACCAAATCCTGAATCCTAATTCATAAGGCATCTCGAAGCTCACTTCTTCAACCCTGCCCATAGCCCTCCAAATCCAAATGTGTACCTACAGGAACAACCCATCGTGAGCATATACATCTTACTCAACATCATAGGGTAATGGCATATAAATAAATGCATGAAGTAAATGGGTAACGTATACTTCCTGGTTAATCGCATTAACCCTCTTGGTTGTCCCTGTTTCATAGTCATGCATATAATCGTGTAGTTCTCTGCATAATGATTAAATCATACTTCACATATATGATCACATCAAACTATGTTATTTAGAAGTGGAACTGTCCCGGTTCTATCATGACATCGGCACAATTGGCCCCCTCACTCGACATAACTCAGCGGATGATACCCCTCGCTACACCTTGATAGCGGATGTACCCCATCGCTCAGTTATGTGAGCGGCAAGACCTTCCTCGCTTGCCCATAATAACCACCGGACATTCAACCATTCTTAATAACATAGTTTCATATTCATCATAAACATCATAGCATCTTATAGACATCATTATCTTGTAAACATCATTATCATATAAGCATTATCATCTTATAGACATCATCGTCTCATCATAATCGTTATAGTAATGTCATATCATCCTCATTATCATAACATCATCGTAAGCATCTTGTCATCTTTATTCATTATAAAATCATCTTCATCGTGAACTTACTTATCATAATATCATCGTAAACATCTTATCATCTTTATTCATTATACACATCATCATGGCATCGTAAATTCTTATGCAATCATAGTATGATCATAATATAGGAGTATGGCCTCTTACCATATGGGCATCTTACCCCGTGGCATCTTACCACATAATAAAATCGTATGGCCTCTTACCATATGGGCATCTTACCCCGTGGCATCTTACCACATAATAAAATCGTATGGCCTCTTACCATATGGGCATCTTACCCCGTGGCATCTTACCACATAATAAACATCGTATCCCATCATCATAAACTTACTTATCATAAACATCACATCATAACATCATCATCATAAACTTACTTATCATAACATCATCATCATAAACTTACTTATCATAAACATCATCATAACATCACCATCATAAACTTACTTATCATGAACATCATCATCATAACATCATCATCATAAACTTACTTATCAAAATCATCATCGTAAACATCATCATCATAATCATCATCATCATATAAACATCATATGTAGGAGCATGGTTTACCGTCCGATGCCCCGTACGTTTCTTACGTACCTTAATTCCCAAAGTGAGTGGAGAATTGGAGAGCTTTATCTCCTGGATGTTGTGGGTACCTGGGATGGTTCTACACAACCATGCAAATCAATATTAGAAGCTAAATAATAGCCTAATACCAAAATTTCATCAATTAAGCCCAGAAATCATCTCAGCAAAAATCGCTTTTTACCGATTCGATCGGTACCCTTACCGATCGATCGGTAACTGTTCATATTTAAATTTTAAGTTACGGCTTTCACCGATCGATCGGTCCAAGCTACCGATCGATCGTTAGTCATCCACGATCGATCGGTCACTTCCACCGATCGATCGGTAAACAAAGAGATTTCACCCCTCGCTTCGCACATGCACCGATCGATCGTTGCCCTGCTACCGATCGATCGGTCGCTGCGACTTTTTCGGGTAAACTCCATTTTTTGGCACAAAACTTCCAAAAAACCAATACATCTTAAACCAAATACATCCCAACAACTTATCACCACAAAAACCTCATAAAACCATACCCCAAACCCATACAACACATACATCAAAAAACAACACATAATCACTTCAAAAAATCACCCCATTTCAAATCCAAACATCATCAAAACTTTAGGAAGAGTTCCATACCTCTTGAAGACTCCAAATCTTGGTAAAAATCACACAAACTCAAGTTTTGTGGAGCTTCTCCTTCCTCCTTTGAAGGATTTCGAAAATGGGGTGAGGTTAGGGCTTGGGATGATTTGGGGATTTTAGAGTGGTGGTTGAAGAAGTGAAGGGAAATGGAATAAAAGGGGAAATATAGTGGGGTTATTAAAATTGTACCCCAATTAACATGATGTATAAAACATCCAACTTGGTATTTTAAAAGCATTTTTACAAAAATGCAACCAACTTCATTAAATCCATACCTTCCTCATAATTAAAATCAACACAATTAAATCATGCTAACACTTCATTTTCCACGCACAACTTAATCATCTTAATAATTCATATAAACATAATTAATGCTTTTAATTGCAATTATCATTTCGGGGACATCACAAATACATTGAGACTAGTATGTTTTGATTGATGAATTGTTCATGGATATGAGATATCAAATCAACACATGGGTACATGTTAGAGAATAATGTACTGGACAGACCCACCATGAGAATACATGGATAGTTATATGAGTGTCATAAGCATTCTCATAGTGATAATAATGTATGTAATCCTACGACTTGAGATCATCAGAGATCCCAACATAAGGAGTTATGTATCTTGATATTGTCAAACGTTACCTGTAACAGGGTAAACTATAAAGGCAACTATTGGATACACTACGAATTATGTAGAGGGATGTTGATTGATCAAGATAGGATTTGTCCCTCCATATAACAGGAGAAGTGTTGTGGCCCTTGATCAAGTAGACTAAAATGCATGGCCGTGCTCGAATGAGTCGATATGTGATATCGAGCTTATCATTATTCTAGTTCTACTTGGGGATCAAGAAATAGAGATTGAATATACGAGTATGACTATTCCATGACTCGTGTTCAATCTAAACACAAGGACAAATGGATTAAGTTACATGGTTAATATTATCACAAGTTCTAAGGTTATGTCGAGTCAAAGACATTCTTGTAATTTGGGTAGCCTTGATGTGTTGCTAGATACCGCTCATTGCTTGTGAAATAAAATGAGATTTTATGTCACTACCAACATTACAAGATCCTATCGGGTCACAAAAATATTAAATCGATAAGAGGAATTAAATTCATTGGATGAATTAATTAATTAAGAATAGTCTTAATTAAATGATTATAAGGATTTAATTAAATCATGGGTTTGGGCCCATAAGACTTAATATAAGTCTTGAACCTTAATTAAATCTTATAATATAATAACAAGGTGATTAATAAGATTAAGACACTACGATTCATAATCTCAAAACCTAAGAGCTTCTCGGCCGCCTCCTCGTTCCAAAGCTCTTCACGGCCGTAGCCTTTTCTTCACGGCCGCCGCGATCCTTTTGGTTGTTGATTGGTTGCCGTTAATCGGGTTTTGAACCGAGAGTTTGGTTTTGGTTCAAGAATAAGTCTAGCAACTTGTTCTTGAACGTCCCTTCGATTTAATCGTGTGGATACCGTAGAGGCAAGACCTTGGATGTGTGTCTGTGACTCGGAATTCGTTGGACGTGGTGCTTCGTGGATTCTGCTCAAACACGCTACGAGGGTGAGACTCTTATTATCTGTATTCCGATATGACCACTTTGTATAGATCCGCGGTTTTAGTAATCCAAATTTTAAATTTCGCTGCGTTGTATGCTTGTTGGATATATACATATATGTCATGGAAGTTCGAATGCTTAATCCTTCTACGTTTCTCATTCTTCCTTTCCAGGAAGGTATCCACTAGAAGACATACAAACACACTTAAATCAATGTCACTTTTATAATCTAAACTCATAGTACACTTCGATAGCTGATGTCACTTTACAACTTGGATACACAACTCAGTTGACTTCTTAGTCACAAACTTTTACAAGCTACACTCTTCTAAACAAACACACCATAATAAGATTGAGATTGAGACATGTGATTGTGCAATAAATTGTAGTGATTCCTGAAAAGCTTATTGTATTAATTTAAGAAAATATAGCTTGAAAGTGTGTTGATGAGGCTTCTTCTTCCTTGGACCCTTTTCGAGTGTTTGCCTCTGGTATTGAAATTATCTCATCATACTTTTTCGATAATCGTCGATGCTTCTTGTATCTTGGTCTCTTTATACTTGAATAATTGCAACAGTGAAATTTGTTTGTTCCCAGATTCCGTACTGATGATACGTATTTTGACCCTTTTGTCTGCTGAGTATTAAATACACTGTTGGCTTAGCTTACAAGGTATATGATGTATTTATTGTATTATGTTGTTTTGCAACATTTCCTCTTTTATTAAGTAACTACTAGTTTGGTAGTCAACATCTCGAACATTTCAATCAAACTAAACTTTTAATATTTCATCAATCATTCTTTACAATACTTCCGTGCACAGGTTGAGTCTTCTTGAAGATACATTGGTTCAACGTAAGGCAATAGATGTCCATCGGTTCTGCTTACTCTTCAACAATCGGTTTTGCTGATTGGTAGATCAAAACCTGATTATCCAACAAAATTTACGACATAAAATTATTTTATAATAACTAAATTATCATCGAAATAGAATAAAACTTACATTTTATTTTTCTAAACTATTTACGCAAGTCTACTTCCTCAATAACTAAACACTTAATTCCCAACGTGTATCCGACAAATTATCCTTTCGTACACGCATCTATTTTTCCAATGTGCTGCGCGCATGGGTCGTGGAGGTACTAATACTGTCGGTATTCATTATTCAATATCATGATAGTTATTTTGTAGGTGAAGATGAAAAAAACATGTTGGAAAAAAATATGCTTAATGAATTGAAATTAAGCAGAAAAAATCGAAAAAAATACAAAAAGAAGAAAAACGGGCAAAATCGTACTCAAAACATTGCCTAGGAATAACCCGCAGGCAGTGTATGTGAATTTTCTAGGCAGCGCCGTAGCGCCGATTCTGCAGATTTTCCCACATGGTTTGTCCCTTCGCGTACGGTTGGGCTTTTTGTGAATTGATGCTTCCAAATGATGTCTTTTGGTGATGTCTCTTGGTCAAGTATAAATAGAACAACCCTTGAACGAATTAAACATATTTTTTGCAAGATCAAATTCAAGTTGAAAGCAAATCAGTGCATTCTTCGTCACATATAGTATACAACGGATTACTCTCGTAATTTGAAATGCTTCTATCACGAGTCATAGTCGTTGTATCTTGAAAAATGAATTGTCGTTGAACCGTAAGCACCATAGCGGACAATATCGTTTTAAGGACAGAGATTCAGTCTCGCCTCAACACATACAAAAACCATTGTTGTCTTGCTCTTGTTTGTCCCAAAAGATGCACATCCAGAAATTTCTACCTACAATCTTAAAAAGATATTTTGTAACAAATGGCTTCTTCGAGTGCAATAACGACCCCTATACGTCATGGTTAAAGGCTCGATAAATTCAATGGAAATGATTTCAAGCATTGGCAACAGAAAATGTTGTTATGCTTAACAAGATGGGATCAACAAGGTTCCTCAATGAGGATGCTCCTACTATCACAAAAGGAAACCGATACCAAAAGAGGGTTGTGGTGGATGCACGGAATCAAACTATGCAAGAACTACATTCTCAACGGTCTTACAATATATTATACAATGTGTATTACCTTGTGAAAACAGCAAAATAATTGTGGGAATCTTTGAAGAAGAAATATAAACCCGATGATGTAGGTATGAAGAAAATCTTTGTTAGACGATTCCTGGACTTCAAGATTATTGATACTAATATGTGATGGCGCAAGTGCAAAAACTACAAGTAATCATGCATGATTCATACGGAGGGAATATTATACTCATTCCAAGTGAGCTATAATTGAAAAATTGCCCATTTAATAGGAAGAGCTTCAAGAAATATCTCAAACACAAAAGAAAGGGGATGACACTTGAGGACCTGTGGTCCGGCGAATTGAGGAGGATAACATGACTTCCAAAAGGAAGGCAGGTAAGCACAAAATGGAAGCAAGAGCTAACTTGGTTGAACAAAATACTGGAAAGAAATGAAAGTTTGATGGTCAAGTCTCCAAGAGTGGGAAGACGAAAAAAGTTCAAAGGAAGAAGTGCTTCAAATGTGGAAAGCCCAACCTAGCCAAGGATTGTCGCAACAAGATGAGAGTGAGCAAAGGCGAAGAGCAAGTCAATGTGACTGAAGATGATAGAATCCCAAATGATTTGAATGATATAATGTTAACTGCTACGGTATTTGAAGCACTTGGTAGGCAACACCAAAGAATGGTTTGTTGATTTCGGTGCTACCTGGCATGTATGTTCTGACAAGGCCATGTTCTAGATTAGTATTCAAATCTAAAAAAATTATACTATCCATAAATGCAGTTTTTGTTGTGGAAACGGCTATATGAAAAAAGTCTTTTCAAGATGAATGTAATGACGGTAATCCGTCAGTTTGAAAGCATTCAGGTTTATCCTTCTACTTATTGATTGAGTGTTGTGATTTATGGCATGATCGATCGAGACACGTAAATATAATTCACTTAAAAAATTATAAGTTAAACTAATACTTCACTGAAGATAGCTTAAAAACATAAGCGCGAGACGTGTGTGGATGCTAAGTTAACGAAACCGTCATTTCATTCAATATAAAAGAAACATGGCACATCTTGAATTAATTCATATGGATCTATATGATCTAGTTTGTGCAAGCTAGAGGTGGGAAAATGTACTTCATAACTTTTATAGATAATTGTAGATATATTATTATGTCTAGTTGCTACGTAGCAAAGACGAGGCCTTGGTAGTGTTTAAACACTACAAGAATGTGTTGAAAATCACTAAGCAAAAGAATAAATAATGGTTGAAGTGATAGATGTGGAGAATGTGGAGCACCGTTTAATGAACTTTGCTCCGAAAATGGCATTATTCACAAAACTACTGCCCCTATTCACCACAATCTATGTTATCATCCGACCGTAAAAATCGTATGAAAGCGAGATGATGAATGTTATGTTGATAAGTTCTGCATTACCCCAAAACTTGTGGGGGGTGCAATCCTATTACCTAAACCACATTCTAAACAAAATACACACAAGAATAAGGACAAACTCCTTACAAATTGTGGAAGAGTCACAAAAATCATACAAATATTTGAAAGTTTGGGGTGCTTGACTAAGGTAGAAGTACTAAAGTCAAAGCAAGTAAAAGTTGGGTCTAAAACAATAGATTGGTGATTTATTGGATATGCAAACAATAGTAGTGAATATCGATTTTTGCAAACAAGAAAATAAGTCCTAAGAAAAGGATGTAATGAAGTGGCTAATCGGGACTCAAATGAAATTGAAGAGGCCACGACGTAGCAAGAGGACCAAAGTGGCTAAGACTTATGGTCCCGACTTCATAATATATGTGTTAGAAAATGAACCAAGATCGGTTAGTGACACCTTATCTAGCCCCGAGGCTCCTATGTGGATGTGGAAAGATGCTATCACTGGCGAGATTGAATCCAATGCAAACATAAATGTGTATATATGAAAAACACACATAAACATATGTAATAGTATGCATGTATGTTGATAATATGCTCATAATGGGAAGGAATTAGAAACCATCAATGTAACAATACGTGTGCGTGCAATTAAGATATTTTACGATGGCCAATCTGCTATCGGAATGGCACATAGTAGCATGTATAATTGTAAGTCTAGACAAATACGGCATAGACATAATATCATTTAAACGGTTGGTCTCTATGACAATATATCCATTGACAACATGAAGTTAAAATAAAATATTGCGGATCCTTTTACAAAAAACTGCCTAGAGATCAAGATACAGTTATTGAGAGGAATGATATTAAAACCTCATAATCAAAATCTTGTAATTGATACACAACACAGTTGACTGGGATCCCAAAATCTATGTTCAAAGGGGACAACCAAACTTATGAAATTGGAGAACATATTGAAGACTAATCTCCAACATATTCCTATGATAAGATGTGTTAACTCGCAGAAGGGGTACGAGGATAGACGAATGCCTTAATGATTCCTAAGACATATAAATAAATATGTAGGAGTATAGCGGGATATCATATAGGAGATCACCTACGTAAGTACGAAGTGTGATCGCTTCAAAGATTGAAAGTATTTATGGAACCAAACGTGGTCCAATGCCGAAATGAACAAACATGAGAAACTAATACGAATGCTAGAATTATTATGTTGTGGGTTCAATTGTTTGGTTTACATCAACGACTAAATAGTTTAAGACTATAAGTTCACTATTAAGTCAAGTAAATCCGACTGAATACCACTACGGAAGATTTAAAGTCGCAAGTTATCTCTCCAGATTACTATAACAGCGTTAAAGGCACTCATCCGACATCATATGCATTTCAAGCATTAATTTAATTCATTTGAGGGATTGTTGGAAAAATGCTCAATTAATTGAAATTAAGCATGACAAAGTCAAAAATTCAAATGGAAGAAAAAGGGCGAAATTGGACTCTAAAACACTGCACGGGAAAAACAGGGCAGTGTGGGCAACTCCCCAGCTCTGCGTGACTGCCTGGAATTTTCCCAGGCAATAAGTGCAGTGCTAGGACGTTGCCAAAGCAACGACCTAGCGTCAATTCTGCAGATTTTCCCATAGGGGTGTAACGATTGAACGAATTAAACATGCTTTTACAGGATTAAATTAAGTTTGAGAGAAAAAAATCTGTGCATTCTTCACCATTCTCATTGTTTAAAAAAATGAGTATCTTTAACATTTGTGGTTTAAGGATTCGTGATTTGAAGTGCTTCTATC
>CAJQUN010002375.1:0-27853 GCA_907163345.1 Haberlea rhodopensis | reverse complement strand
AGTCATACAACTCTATCAACTAAGCGTCGGAATCTCGCCAATACCAATGGGGATCTCCTCTAAACTTCTCGCAATGCCGAATTATCAAACTCACTAGTCTTGGAAAGTGCGTGCTCTCAGCTTCCCAATGGCACAGATGCGTACTCTCTAAAAGCAAGCAATTTCAATTTCAAAAACTCCCCTGGTATTGTATACCCTCATCCCCATAGAAAGCTCCACTCTTCAGTTTCAGCACTCAAGATTAGGCAACGAACCGATTATGCTCATGTGCTCCACGGAATCGCGCACCATTGTAAGGTTACTTCATGAGTGAATCTGGGAAGGCTTGGTTCCCAAGTAAAACGTTGCCGGAACCTAGACAAGTTAATGATTCCAGTTTTTGGAGATGCGACCAGATTGTTCAGATAGTAATGGAAACTTTAGAGGTGATCTCTAGTTTCTTTAGGTTTGGGATTCTTTCGAGGACATTTGTTGTCACACCTGAAGTTTTTACAACTGAGAGCGTTTGGAGGTTGTCTAAATAATGTGACCTCGTGGCCATATTTGTGACTCCGGCTCGCGGGGGATCGGGCCAAAATGGCTTCTGTGATCTCAATATGCCTGAGATGTGGCATTTCCCATATTTCAGATGGAAGAGCGATAGGCCTAGGCCTGTCATCTGATTGAATTGACTGACACTAGAGTTTGTAGATCCTAAAAATTTTATTGAGGGAGGAATGCTAGAGTTCAAATGAGATGGCCAAAATACTAAAAGCAAGGTACCGAGAATTAACTACTTTTTGGATTGTTTCTGGGGAGTAGTCACTTAAATTGTCTACTATCCTCAACAATCTAAACCAGATTAAAAGATGCTCCGTCAAGTAAAAGTTTGTCTGAAAACAAAGAACGAGTAAGTGATGCTGAACGTACTGTTGTAAATATTGATCGCTGCGCTTGTTAAAAACTCTGTTCTGAATAACAAGTCGTCGTGTATCTTTATGCTGGATGGAATGTTGAGGTTATAAAAACTTGACATCCAGGGGAGGACCGAATCGCTTGATGAGGAATACCGAACGCCTCCCTCCAACGAAAGAACTTCAAAATTGTATCGGTAAATATTCCCAAAATGTTAGTTTAGTTTTGTGCCAATAAAAATATATTGAGTGCCCCCTCCCTAAATTGGTAAAGTCAACCATCAATCTTTTCAACCAAACACTTGCACAAGCGCCACGTTCGACCGATCACAAAGCAGAGGCAATTGTTGTGATGCCCCGAAATTAATTAATGGTAACCTGGACATTAATTATGTTAATATGATGAATTATTGCGACGATTAAGTTATGTGTGGAAATGAAGAATTAACATGATTTAAGGATGTTGATTTTAATTATGAGGATGATATGGATTTAATGATGTTGGTTACATTTTATAAATGTTTACCATGTTAATGTATTTCATATACATCATGTTATATTGGGGTGTATGTTGTAAGTTAAATGTTAGGATTTAATACTTAAATCACCATTCCTACCTCACCTCACCCTTTACACTCAATCCCAAAATCCCTTTCCCAAAACCCCCTTCCCTTATTTCGAATTTTGCCCTAAGGTGGGAAGGAATCCTTGTAAAGTTTTATTCTTGAACTTCTTGGTAAGATTGGTGCTTCTATGATGTTTAATATCACTTAATGATGTTATTGAAGTGGTGTTGAGTTTTGGAAGGGTTTTAAAAAAGGGTTTAAAGTGGGGTTTGTTTGGGTTAGGGTGATTCTTGGTGGGGGATGTTAGATTTTTAATGGTTTTATGATGTGTGTTGAAGGTTTTGAGTGTTTTAATGTTTATGAGTTGTTGGTATAAATGTGGGTTGAAGTTGGTGTGTAGGATTTAATGCTCAAAGATGAAGGAAATCCCGTGTGCGCGAGGCGATCGATCGCCTGAAAAAGCAGCGATCGATCGCCGAGGGGCAGTACGCGAAGAAGGGGATAGGCGATCGATCGCTCAAATGGCGCGATCGATCGCCAACGTCCAGTAGCCAAATGAACATCAGGCGATCGATCGCCTCATTTAAGCGATCGATCGCCGCTAAGAGAAAAATCGGGCGATCGATCGCCTCTTTGAGCGATCGATCGCCACTGTTCAAAAGGTGAAAAATTGATGATTTTTGTTGAATTTTAGTATTGGGCTATTGTTTAGCTTCTAATATTGAACTGTATGGTTGTGTAGAACCATCCCAGGCACCAACAACCTCAAGGAGATAAAGTCCACAATTTCTCCTCCTTTTGGAATTAAGGTACGTAAGAAACGTACGAGCATCATACGGTAACACGTTCCTAAACTATGACTTTGCATTAATTGCATAAGTATTTATGATGATGATTATGATGACTATGATGAATAAGATTATGATGATGATGTTGTGATGAACGAAGACGATATGATGATACGATGACTATTATTATAAGATGATGATGTTTGAAATGATGATGCTTATAAGATGATGACGCATGTTGACTATGCTACTTAGAGTGGTTGAATGTCCGGTGACTATTATGGGCAAGCGAGGAGGTTTGCCGCTCACATAACTGAGCGATGGGGTACATCCGCTATCAAGGTGTAGCGATGGGTATCATCCGCTGAGCGATGGGGGTACATCCGCTATCAAGGCGTAGCGATGGGTATCATCCGCTGAATAAGAGATACATCCGCTATCAAGCGGTAGCGATGGGTATCATAAGATGTGTTATGTCAAGCGAGGGGGCCAATTGTGCCGCTGTCATAATAGCACCCGGACAGTCCCATTTCTAATTAACATGGATTGTTGTGAGCTTATATACGAAATATGATGTTATTCACTCATGTCTTGAGCTAATGATTATATGCGTAATTATGACACAGGGACAAGCAAGGAAGGATAGTACTATTATAAACAGGAAGTATATATTATCAATTATTTCCATGCATTATATATACGCCATTAATTCATGATGATAAGTAACGATGTACATGCTCACGATGAGTTGTTCCTGTAGGTACACTTTTGGATCGAGATTAAGGGTCGAGTTGAGATGGTGAGCTAAAGGAGCATAAGAAGATAGATACAGGATTTTGTTAGCCTAACATCATTTTGGGGAATGTATTAACTAACTGTTGAAGTTTCATTTTGGCCTGTAATTACATTAAGCTCACATAACAACCAGAACTCAAGATGTCTCTAATACATGTTTAGTTCATAATGCGCTATTAATATGATGTTAAGGTAGGAAGGCCCTACAATTGTTGAACCCCAAAATCCCTCCCCAATAATTGCCACTCTCTGCAACTCATGGGAATCGAACATGCGACCTTGGCTCTGATACCAATTGTAGGATCGAGCGCTTACCGCTTTACCAATAACTATAGTTAAGGGTAATGGTTGCAACATCAATCTTTTCAACCATACACTGGCACAAGCGCCACGTTCGACCGATCACAAAGCAGAGGCAATTGTTGAACCCCAACAATGTTATTATGCATTGTTGTTGCATATTATGCATTGTTGTTGCATATTATATGGAATAAAGAGGTGTATTCCACGAGTCAGGGGTGATCACAGTGAAGGTTTTAATGCTTACGCTTAACCGCTAAAAATGTGGAGCGGGGGGGGGGAGGCTCGCTTGCACAGGAGGGGGGGTTATACCATACTAAGCGAGGATGAGATACCGCTAGTATGAAGAAGCGAGGATGAGATACCGATTGTTTTGAGATTAAAGCGAAGAAGCATTAAAATAACTGATGATGTCCGACTCAAGAAAAAGAGATGATATGTCATGACATTTATTGTGAAGCCATATATTCATATAGTGTTTTGATTATGAATTGTGGTACAGGGACAACCAATAGACGTTGTAAATGCGATGGAAATACAGGAAGGAAGTGTTTTGTATTTTATGATTATGCATTACGTCTTACATTCATATTATGTTGTATATGATTATGTTATGCTCATGTGTTGGGGGTTGTCTTTGTAGGTGCTTTTGATGATGAGAACCAGGGTCGGGGTTGAAATGCTGAGCTAAGGAGTGCTACAGGATTAGCGTGTTAGAAAATTTTGTTATAGCTTCTACATGTGGTAGAGTAAGACTATAGTGTAGTACATTTTGTAGGAATTTGTGAAATTCCCTTTTAACTTTTGGTACTGTAATCTCTTAAGCTCAGGTTATTCAACACGACACTATTACTCTGATATATATATGCATGAATGATTAGTTCTCTTATCGCACCTTAATATCTTGGGTAATAACGGGGGGTCTCACATTTAGTGGTATCAGAGCCAGGTTAGATAACCAGGGAAGAGTGAAGGGTAGCCTTAGAGACAAGTTGGCTAGTATTCATTGTTGGCATGTTATGCATGTGATGCATATTGTTGTAAAGTGTTATACTAACATGCTTTTGAATATGATACTCTTGTTATCTAACGGCTATATTATGAACTGCTTTTGGTATTGTTGTTAACTTTTGTGTTGCAGCATGGCGGCTATTAACCCGGAGAACCTCAATGAAGAGGTAGGGGATATGGGCAGTATGAACGCTAGTATTGCTCAGACGAATCCGTTACCGCCACCTGCTGTAGGCTTGGAGCCTATTGCACAGATACTGCTACCAGGGGGAGATAAGTCTGACACAGTTCTTGAGCTATCATCCACCGCTATTTGAAGGGACAGAGACTGGGGAAGCAGCCGAGGAATGGCTTGAGAGATGGAACAGATATTCGTATCGGCACCCTGTGCACGGACTGCCTGGCTGAGGTTGGCAGAGTTCCAGTTAGCGAAGAAGTCTTCCATGTGGTGGAAGACGACAGTCATGGAGCTGAGAGCTCAGGGTTGTATGACGGTTGATTGGACTGTATTCAGGACCCGGTTCCTTAACCGGTACTTTTCTGCAGCTGCCAGACAATTGAAGGAAAGATGAGTTCAATAGTTTTAAAGCAAGGCAGCATGTCAGTGTCAGACTACGCTATGCAGTATTCCTCACTGCTGAGGTATGTACCTCATATTGCTGTCAGCAGTCAGGCCAAGATGAGGAACTTTCTGAAGGGACTGAGGCCAGAGCTCTTTGATCGGGTTGTCTCCAACAACCCCAGCTCATTTGATGACGCCCTGACACGGGCAGAATTGGCAGAGATTGCAGTGGGCGCGTACAAGGACGTTGTACCCCCCTTTTGTACCACCTCAGAGACCAGTGTTGATAGCCTGAGGCCACGAGGGGACCAGTTCAAGCCTCGTGGGGCCTCATCATCTTCCAGATTTAGTGGGAAGAAGTCTCAGGGCCAGAAAAACAAAACAATCGGGGACCTACACATGGGAGTAAGGCAGGAGGGGACATGTGTGACCGCTGTGGAGGACTTCACCTGTCACGTGACTGCCGGGGTGTTATTGTTTGTGAAGGGTGGGCCACCTGGCTCGGAATTGCCCCAATCGGGCAGGTCAGGCAGACTCAGGGCCGAATAGGCCAAGATTTGATGCCAGGACGGCACCACAGAGACAGCAATTTGCACCACGACCACAGGGAGGTTAGACGGCAGGACCGCCGCAGGGGCAGGTGTATGCACTGACTCGGGAGCAGGCTGAGGCAATCCCGGAGGAGGTCATTGCTGGTACGTGTCATTTACTTACGTACCCTGCACTTATATTGATAGATACAGGTGCTTCCATTCTTTTGTGTCTGCTGCTTTTGTGGAGAGACACCGCTTGTGCTCGTCTCTGTTACCCACGCCTCTCATGGTCTCGACACCCACGGGGAAGCATGTGATTGCTGACCGATACTTATTGGTTGCCTCATTTATTTTGAGGGCAATGATCTGAGGGCCGATCTGATTCAGTTAGAGATGGCAGACTTTGACTGCATTATCGGCATTGATGTGTGTGAGCAGATACCGAGCTGTGGTAGATTGCCGACAGAGGATAGTACGTTTCCTGTCTGATCAGGGGTTCAGTGGACTTTTTATGGGGACGGCTCTCGTCCAAAGATTCCAGTGATCTCAGTGGTAAAGATGTCGCGGTTATTGGAACGCGGCCACAAGGGCTACCTTATTTATGCCGTGGATGTATCAGAGAGAGAAGGAAGTGAGAGCCGAGGACATTCCGGTCGTGGCAGAGTTCATAGATGTGTTCCCAGATGAGATTCCGGGATTTCCGCCTGTCAGGGATGTTGAGTTTGCCATTGAGCTGCTGCCAGGGACTTCTGCTATTTCCTGTGCTCCTACAGGATGGCACCGGCAGAGCTGAGGGAGGAGCTGAAGGTACAGTTACAGGAGCTCCTCGACAAGGGATACATTCATCCTAGTGTATCGCCTTGGGGTGCACCAGTCTTGTTCGTAAAAAAGAAGGATGATTCAATGCGTCTGTGCATTGACTTCAGGCAATTGAACAAGGCCACAGTGGAAGAACAGGTATCCACTTCCGAGGATTGATGATCTGTTCGATCAGCTTCAGGGTACAGAGGTGTACTCAAAGATAGATTTGAGTTCAGGCTACCACCAGGTGCGGGGTTAGAGCTGGCGATGTCCAAAAGATGGCTTTTAGAACTCGGTATGGGCACTACGAGTTCTTAGTGATTGATGCCATTTCGGGGTGACGAATGCACCTGCTGTATTTATGAGCCTGATGAACAGAGTATTTCAGGAGTACCTCGATCAGTTTGTGATCGTATTCATTGACGACATCCTTGTCTATTCAAGGGTGAGGAGGATCATGCCGATCATCTGAGGATAGTGCTCCAGATCCTCAGAGATCATCAGTTGTACGCCAAACTCAGCAAGTGTGAGTTCTGGCAGAGCATTGTAGCATTCTTGGGCCATATCATATCACGAGGGATATCAGTAGACCCGAGGAAGATAGAGGCAGTTATGGATTGGTCTGCCCCTACTTCAGTCAGTGAGATTCGGAGTTTTCTTGGGTTGGCTGGCTATATCGACGTTTCGTCGAGGGTTTCTCAAAGATCGCCAAGCCACTTACACAGCTGACTCAGAAGGGAGTCCCATTTTGTTGGACAGATGCTTGTGAGCAGAGCTTTAGGAAATTAAAGCACAGACTGACTACGGCACCAGTTCTAGTAATTCCCAAGGAGAACAAGGGGTTTATCCTTTATACTGACGCATCGCTACAGGGCCTAGGATGCGTACTGATGCAGGACAGACATGTAGTGGCTTATGCTTCGAGACAGTTGAATTGCACATGAGACGAGGTATCCAGTCCATGATCTGGAGTTAGCAGCTATAGTGTTCGCCTTGAAGATATGGCGACACTACTTATACGGTACCTCATTCACAATCTTCACTGATCACAAGAGCCTGAAGTTCTTGTTTACTCAGGCTGAACTGAATATGAGACAGAGGAGATGGATGGATCTGCTGAAGGATTACGATTGTGAAATCCAATACCATCCCGGGAAAGCAAATCTGACAGTTGACGCTTTGAGTCGGAAGGTGAGGTGCACAACAGAGGATGCCATTTGCTTATCAGCTATGTTGGGCTCCTACTGTCAGTTGGGGTTTGATTATGATGCATCTACTTCACCGGTACAGGTTTTGACCTTGTTAGCTGAACCTGTTATTTATGATCACATCAGGAAGGCTCAGGGGACCGACGCAGAGGTTCAGAGATGGATGTCAGTGGTTCATTCAGGCCAGCATCGAGATTCAGAGTGGCTGAGGACAGTTCTCTGAGACTCGGTGACAGATGGGTGGTTCCAGATACACCCGAGTTGCGACAGGGTATATTACAGCGAGCTCATTGCAGCAGGATGATGAGTGTCCACCCCGGCGGGAAGAAGATGTATAAGGATCTACGCAGCCAGTTCTGGTGGAGGCGTATGAAACAAGATGTCACCTCATTCGTCAAAAGATGTTTGATCTGTCTGCAGGTGAAGGCTGAGAGGCAGAGGCCTGGAGGTGAACTAAGGAGTTTGGAGATACCGAGTGGAAGTGGCAGCACGTGTCTATGGATTTCGTGACCCACTTACCGAGGACTGTTTCGGGTTTTGATGCTATATGGGTAGTCGTCGACAGATTGACTAAGAGTGCTCATTCATTCCCTACTGTATGACCTTCACGTACTTGAGGATGGCACAGTTATATGTCAGAGATGTGGTGAGACTGCGCATGGGATCCCTGTTTCGATGGTGTCTGATCGAGATCCGCGGTTACATCTCACTTTTGGGAGGGTCTTCAGTCAGCTCTTGGTACAGAGTTGAGGTTGAGCACATCCTATCATCCCCAGACGGCGGACAGACGAGCGTACGATACAGACGCTCGAAGATATGTTGAGGGTTGTGTGCTGGAGTTCGACACTTCTTGGCAGGACTCAGTAGCCTTGGTGGAATTTTCTTATAATAACAGTTACCAGGCTAGCATACAGATGGCTCCATTTGAAGCCCTATATGGCAGGCGTTGTAGGTCGCCTTTGTGTTGGGATGATGTGGACCGTAAATCGGTCGGAGAACCAGAGTTGGTCCAGGATATGAAGAAAAGGTAAAGATTATCAGGAGAAAGATGAAGGCAGCTCAGGACAGACAGACAGCGTATGCCAATCAGCGGCGAAGGCCGTTGGGAGTTTCAGTTGGGCGACAGAGTCTTTCTGAAGATCTCACTTTCAGAGGTGTAGTACGGTTGGTATGCGGGGGGAAGTTGTCCCCGAGATATGTGAGGCCGTATGAGATCTTACAGCGTGTGGGTACTCTGGCGTACCGTTTAGCTTTACCGCCCTCTCTGTCTGGTATACACGATGTGTTCCATGTGTCTATGCTGAGGAAGTACGAGCCAGATCTTCGCATGTGTTGCAGCCTTCAGAGGGCAGTTTGAGTCCGATGTTTCCTATGTGGAGCGGCCTATCAGGATTTTGGATAGAGCAGACCGCAGGCTTCGGAACAAAGTTATTCCTATGGTCAAAGTACAGTGGGATCGTAGGGGGTGTCGATGAGGCCACGTGGGAGACAGAGCGACACATGGGTGCAGCACTACCAGAACTGTTTTCTGTGGTATGTGATTTATGTTTTACTTTACATTGGGTAAGTGCATGCTGATTTCGAGGGCGAAATCTTATAAGTAGGGGGAGTATTGTGATATCCCGAAATGATTATGTGATTTAATCATTAATTTAAATTATGTTAATTGGGTGTTAATTCATGGGATCAAATTAATATTATGGAGGAGATACATTTCAGGGTGCATGTGATATATGTTGGGATTTTGGGGTCGTGGCATGTTTATTTTGGGGGTGTGTTATTTGTTTTGGTGAAGCATGTTAAATGGGAATTGAAGTATTTTATTGAGAAAATACTATAAATATCATGTGAGGATATTAATACATCGTGCTAAATACCGGGACCAAAACATAACACATCATACCACCCAACACTCAACCCCCCTCCCCCCCACCCCCCAACCCATACCAATCAACTGTGCATAAGTGATTAATCACCCCACTTGGCTCAATCATTCAGCCTTCTTCTCCCTTCTCAAATCTCGAGCCTTCTCTCCCAAAATAACCTCCAACACCTGCTGAGCAAAACCGTGAGGAGCCTTGCCATTTTCATTCCTTGGAAGCCTCTCAAAAATCGGATCAAAGTAGGGTGAGAAACCATGCTCTGTTTTTGATTTAAGCTTGTTAAGTTCTTGCTTTTAAGTGGTGTGATTTTGGCATGTTAGCTTAGGTTTCTTAAAACCTTCGATTTAAATGCTTACATGGTGTTATTATGAAACTCTCAGTATTTTCTTGAGCATGTTACATGTTTTATGTGAGGATTAAAGCATGTGAAGTAGGGTGTTCAAAATCTGGGTAGATAATTGCCCTGTTTTTCTGGAAAAATATGGATTAGGAGTGATATTGAGGAGGTGATAGCATGCATGTTAGATGGGTTTTGGTGAACCTTCGATTGAGTACATGCATGGTAATTTTTGTAAAGCCCAGGACGTTTTATTCGAGCAAATCATGACTTATGTGTGGTAGATTTAATTGCTTGAAAGTGGGTACTCGAAAATCTGGCAGGAAGACAATGCCTGTTTTCAGAAAAGTTGGTTGAGTACTTGTGTAAATGGACGACGTTTATGCATCTGGATTTAATTTGCGGTATAAATTTGATATGAATACACTAAGGGTAGTGTATTGTAACTGCTAGCATAATTGTTCAAACATGTGGTGTATCTTATATGCTAGATCGAAGGGTGTGTAAAATAGGTGTTCGAGAATTCTGGGATGGTATTTCTCGAACAGGAGCATCTCGATCGATCGACATTCATCTCGATCGATCGAGCGAGGCAGAACCTTGGCTTTGAAAGAAGGCGTCTTCTCGATCGATCGAAAAGAGGGGCCGATCGATCGAGAGCCCAGAATGATGAAAAATATAAATTGTTATATTTTGTTTATTTTTGATATTGAATTGTAATGAGACATCTAATATGTGTTTGTACACGGTGTAGAGCCTTCACAGGACAGCTACACAACGCAGGGGATAGAGTCCCACCACACACTACATTTTGGAAAGGTACGTAAGCGACGTACGGCATCCCAACGGTAACATGTACTTTATGTTTGTCTGTTTGACACATGATGAATGCAATGTGATGCATTAAGAGTATGATACATGTTATTATGCATTGTTGTTGCATATTATGCATGTGTTGCATATTGTAATATGGAATAAAGAGGTGTATTCCACGAGTCAGGGGTGATCACAGTGTGAAGGTTTTAATGCTAACGCTTGACCGCCTAAAATGTGGAGCGGGAGGGGGGAGGCTCGATTGCACATGGAGGCGGGGGGGTATACCATACTAAGCGATGATGAGATACCGCTAGTATGATGAAGAAGCGAGGAGAGAGATCCGCTTGTTTTGAGATTATAGCAAAGAGAGAAGAAGCATTAAAATAACTGATGATGACCGACTCAAGAAAAAAGATGATATGTCATGACATTTATTTGTGAAGCCATATATTCATATAGTGTTTTGATTATGAATTGTGGTACATGGACAACCAATAGGCGTTGTAAATGCGATGGAAAATACAGGAAGTGTTTTGTATTTTATGATTATGCATTTACGTCTTACATTCATATTATGTTGTATATGAATTATGTTATGCTCATGTGTTGGGGGTTGTCTTTGTAGGTGCTTTTGATGATGAGAACCAGGGTCGGGGTTGAAATGCTGAGCTGTAAGGAGTGCTACAGGATTAGCGTGTTAGAAAATTTTTGTATAGCTTCTACATGTGGTAGAGTAAGACTATAGTGTAGTACCTTTTGTAGGAATTTGTGAAATTCCCTTTTAACTTTGGTACTGTAATCTCTTAAGCTCAGGTATTCAACACGACACTATTACTCTGATATATTATATGCATGAATGATTAGTTCTCTTATCGCCATTAATATCTTGGTTTAATAATGGGGTCTCACAACAAAAGCACATCCAGGTCGGCTAGTCGCATATCAAGGCCTCTCGTCGAATCTCTTGATGTGGAAAAAGTAAGAGGCGGAGGGGTTGTCATAAGGTAACCCCAACGCCCTAAAAATAACTACAATGTTGCATATAAAATACGGAAAGGAGGGGGGGGAGAATTGGCTGAGGTTAAATTGGTAAAAAATATTGAGCTCTTGAAAGAACTCAGGAGAGGAAAACGTAAACCCCCTCCAGCTCTGCCCACGGTAAAAGGTATAATAACCCTCAAGAGGTTGGTGTGGTCGTTGGGATGAAGAGGGAAATAGGAATTCGTGGTCAGAAGGGGCTTGGCTGAGCTTGCGGATTTGAGCCTCATCTGAATCATCCAAAGCAGGAACGAAACTGTTTGTACCAGGGATAATTACCAGAAGGGGACCCCGATATACGCTGAGGGCTTGCCTCAGCAATCTGAAGTTCATGCCCGGCCGAGACCCCACCTTCCTGGGTGTCCTCAGTTCGGACAACTTCATCAGTTTGGACAACTTCCTCAGGGAAGCCAATCCCTTCGGTATAAAAAGAACCATACTGATCTACCACCCTAAGAGCCTCGCCAGTTAGAGGGGAAGGAAATAATTTATCAGGGAAAGAAGACGTTCTCAAAAAAACATCTAAGAATAAACGTACCTAGGAGTTTTCAGAAAGAGAAAAACGGAGAATGATGCAAAAGAGGTCAGAGCCGATCTGTTTCAATAGTTGCGAAATCAGGCAATGGAGGACCAGACATGCTAAATATAGAGTACGGGGGCCTCCTCGAATCATGACCGTTGATCTCTGATGTATTGAACGGTTAGGATTTACCTCGGAATACAAATAGACGCCCCAACGGTCACAATTTTGAATTCAAAATTCAAACTGATTAGCCGTTAGTTTCCCGCCTAAATTGTCAATAAATAGAAGAGCTGGTTCATCAGGTTGACTCGATACATATGAACTTCTAGTCTACGATGGCAGCTGGACTGGGAGGGGGGAATGTGATACCCCTTCATAAGAAGTCACCACCTGATGAGTCGACCTGGATCCATTACATACTAATTGTCTTTCAAAAGACCTCGTCTGTTCTTCCGAACTCTTGGCAGACTACCTACCTATTGGCCGACCTATTTCGGGATCCGAGCTCATTGACCGAGCACTTCTCATCCCCTGCTTAGTTCGTGGACACAAGGAAACTATATCTCCTAAAAACTAGGCAAGTGCGATATTTGCGGAGCAATATCGGGGATTTTATTGTATTCACATGATATTATCACATCCTAAGAAGATTTGGATAAATATGGAAGGAGCCCTTGATACATGATAACCTTTAGTTCTCTGCCTATAAATACCATGTTCAATCTACATGTTTGGTCATTCATAATTTCTTTCACTTACTTTACGAGTATATATTTTCTCCAATCCTCTCGCCTAACTTGAGTGTCGGAGGGGACACGCCAAAAAACTTTCGGCCCCCTTCTCATGTTTATTTGGTGATTCCAAGTCTCTGAGGTGAGGATCCAAAGCAAGATTGACGCAATTATAATTTGCATTGAAGAACATGTAGGCATTGCCTTATCTCTTATTGATAATAAGGTAATCACATTTTTTGATGATATCACATATCATATAATAATAATCTTTACGATCTTATAATAGGAGAGGGGCTTAAAAGCTACCTTGGTATGACCACTTTAAAATTGCAATTACCGCCCTTACTTTTAGTTAATTTCTCACACTTTTGTTTTTCTTTTGGTACAATTTTTTCGCTATGACATTGTAAGGAAAATAAACAACCCGAAATGATTTTCGAAGGGAGAGAAAAAGTTTCACGAGGTATGATTTTATCTAAATTGTATTTGCTATCATTACATGTGTTTATTTTTATGCAGATTTCCATAAAATTACTCTCAAAAAACATAAAAAATAGTTAACATCACACATCATTGACAATGAATAATCAGTGTTTTGAAAATCAGTCTGACCGATCGGTTTAACTGGTAACCGGTGCTTGGTCCGATCCGGTGCGGTTGACCATCTAAAAGCATCATGCTAAAAAATCAGTGGGAACCGGATTAAATCAGTAAAAAGCCGGTTCAACTAGTGAACTCGTCGACAGTTGAACCGACAGGTTCTTTCATTTTTCTTTCTTTTTTAAAAATTTTATTTTTTTTGTTTTGTTTTAAATAAAATATTTCGAAATTTTTCGAAGAAAAAATATCTTATATATAATTTATTATTATTGCAATAATTACAAAATAATATTTTATGTGCGTCTTTATCAAAAAATCCATATAATTCTATAAAGGTGTGTGTTTTATTATATATAAAAACATGTTTAAATTTTCGTAAATTATAAAAGATGTGAATCATTCATAATTTTTAAATATATTCTTATATTTTGGGACATTGTTCTTTTTGACATTGCTTATTATTATTTTTGAGATGTTTTATTATTATTATTTATGTTGAACGTTTGATTCTGATTTTTGAAGTTTGACATGTTTTGTGACCAAGTTGAAAACATATGGTATATATAGTTTACAAAAATTAAAATAAATATTACATAATACTGACGTCATCACGGTTGAATCAATGGTTTAACTGATCAAACCAATGGTTCAACCGGTCAAATCGATCGAACATACAACTAGTAAGAATACTGATTTCATGTCCGATTTGATTTTGAAAACACTGTGAATAATGCATAGTATTAGCTAATGTGGGTCAAGTTATCTGGCTTAATGTCGATATAAAATTGTATAAAGCCTTTATTTTCAAAACAATAAAATTAATTAACTAAACGGTTGGTGCACATGTGTTGTATGTGTTACACATGCAGCGCAATGCGTGGGCGGTCAGTATCGATACTATATCTAATGTGTACTGGTATTAGTGGTATGACCTACAATGGACTTATCATAATATATTTGTCAAATAACAAATATATCCAATGTGCTAAAAAGATAATAAAATTCTATTAATTTGGATAACCATAATAACATTAAAAAAAATATTGAAGGAAATATGTTAAATTAGAAAAATCAATTTAAAAAAAATTTATTACATCTCAAAATCCAAAAATAAAAAAATAAATTTAAAATGATCTCAAAATCCAAAAATAAAAAAATAAATTTAAAATTATCATATCAACTTTTTTAAAAATGCTTATATGTACGCTTGTAAAACTTATAAAGCAAAAGCAGCATACTTCACAAAGAAGTTCGCCACGTGTACGGTTAGATTTCGATGCAACTGATTGTTCCTCATATTTAGAGGTTGATATTAGAACCCGCGAGACGGTTCGATAGGGTTTCGTATTCACTCTTTCTCTACATTATCTTCCTCTCTCTACTTTTTTCTTCTCGTTTCTCTCGAATTTTTAGCATCCATCATATGGAGACGGAGCGCGTAACGGAGTTGGCGATGGATCGGCGGCTAAGAAAGAGGCCGCGTTTGGGTTGGGATGTTGCTCCTCAACAGCTGAAGTAATTTTTAGATCTAATCTTTAAGGTCATTTTTTTTGTAGATCTGATAGAATATTAATGAGGTATGAATAGATTTTTTCTTTATGGGATCAATTGTCTCTAAAGGTGGATTTTTATTTGCGTAGGGATTTTACCCGGTATAGTTTTGTATGAGATCTGTATGATTAGCACATCTGGTTGTGATACCTAATATGTTGATAAATTGTCATTGAATTTATGTAAATTGCTTATATTGTTGTCTAAAGTCCAGGTTCGCGTAAATTATTTTCTTGCTGGCATTTGAACAAGAAGCCGAGTGTCATTTGACTCAAAATTGATTAGGTTTTTATCAACTTGATAGCTAGAGATTCTTTTTTTGTTGCTATGAAAGAAACATCGTAATAGCCTTTTCTGACATAGTATTTCATATAAATATATTTGTGAAGCCAAACATAAAATTTATTCTGGTACTGAATACTGTTCAATGATGACGTGATGTTTGTGCTAGCTTTATTGGCTTGAAATATCGATGTCAAAAGTTATTTATTCTTTGGTGATGTATCTTTCTTTTGGGCAATATTATGATTTGAGCTTGTAAGTGTTTTTTTATGCAAGTAGTGACGTATTAAGGTTTTCTCTTGGTTTGCCATGCGAACGAAGCCAGTTTGTCTTTGCATCAAAGCTGTTATAGAGGAGGTAAACTTAATTAATAAATTGTGATTTTGAGAAAACATGAATGGATGCGTGTGTGTAGGCTCAGCTAGGATTGTTTTGTGGACAAGAGATTGGGAATGTGACAAGCTTTGCTCCTTCAAGAACACTCTCGAGTCATCCAAATTCTATCTTTTTAAGGGCTTGGATCCAAATGGTTCCCCCCCATGGCGAGAAGATGACAAAGATGGCCATTATATATATGAGCTGGGAGAAAATTAACTTCTCGCTGTAATTACTTCTACCATCATCAGAACCTATTATTTCAGTGTTACCTCCATAATCTATGGACTACTGTCAATTCTTTAGCTTATTGCATCAATGAATTTAAAAAAGACCATGAACTCTTGGTCCAGTATTCAGTGCTTTCCAAAATTGAATCTTGGGGCTGAATCTTTATTTAAATTCTTGAAACTTATTTTTGACTCGGTGAAAACGGAAATTATGCCTTCTTTCCGTTTCTATTGTTCTGTTAAACTTAAATTATTTTTTTCCAATTTGCAGATAAGATCCATAGCAAGATGGGTGAAGGTATGTTAAGTCACCTGCTCTTTTTGTCTGGTGCACTAGTATGACAGTCTTTGAAGAATACAATTCTGCCTTTCAGGCACCTTTGGTCAGGTTTTGGAGTGCTGGGATAGGGAAAGAAAAGAAATGGTTGCTATTAAATTGTTCGCAGTACTAAGAAATACCGTGATGCAGCTACGATTGAGGTAGAAGTGCTCCAACAACTTGCTAGACATGACAAATGTGCTGAACGGTGAGTTTCTCATTTGTGCCAGCCTAGTATTGCCACTATTTGGACAACAGTTAATAAATTCAGCGGTTGAACAAGTTCATTTCTTGCAGTTGTGTACAAATACGGAACTGGTTTGACTATCGAAACCATATCTGTATTGTAAGTATATGATTGATTTGGTGGATTTAATGTCCCCAACCTAACATATATTTGGGGATTAAGATTTGGATGGACTTAAATGTTTTAACAGGTCTTTGAGAAACTTGGGCCAAGCTTATACGATTTCCTTCGCAAAAACAATTATCGCTCGTTTCCCATTGATCTTGTCCGTGAGATTGGCAGACAACTTTTGGAATGTGTAGCATGTGTGTAAATAGTTTCTCTTCATCAATCATGCTAGATTTTCATTATAGTGCTATATCACGTCATATATATTCTGATACTATTTTATACCAGTGAACAAATACAAATTTGGCTCTCAATGATATTTACCGTAGGTGTAGCATATTGATGTACTTTTTGTTACCATTTGTTGATTGGTTCCTGTAATCTCAGTTATGCATGATTTGCACCTCATCCACACGGACTTGAAGCCTGAGAACATTCTACTGTCTCGCCCGAGTACATCAAAGTTCCTGAGCACAATGTAATTTGTTAACTGACCTTCATCTTTACATGTACAAAAGCACATCCAATTTGAGATCTGTTTGTGTTGGTCCTTGCATTCGGTTTTTAAGTTTTGACATCCCTTCCAGGTTTCATCCAAGTCTATGAAGGATAGTTCATACTACAAAAGAATTCCAAAATCAAGTGCCATAAAGGTTATTGATTTCGGTAGCACGACTTATGACAGGCAAGACCAGTCGTACATTGTATCCACTCGACATTACAGAGCTCCTGAGGTTATTCTAGGTATGGTTACTTTTTGAATAAATTTGGTTTTTTGGTACTGTTCTACTGTTGATTGATTTTTCTCTGGGTATATCTTATTTCATTTCTGTTCAGGACTTGGATGGAGTTACCCTTGTGATGTATGGGTGTTGGCTGTATCTTAGCGGAGCTTTGCTCGGTATGTCTATTTTATGCCATCTTCATTTGTTGTTTTGGTGAACAATTTCCTGATTTCACTTGCTCTATTATTGATTTGTGGCTACTTCCTTTACAGGGTGAAGCAATGTTCCAAACACATGAGAACCTAGAGCACCTTGCAATGATGGAAAGAGTCCTAGGACCGTTGCCTCAGCACATGCTGAAGAGAGCTGAGTAAGCCAGCGTTTTCCCACTGACTAATTATAAAACAAAAGACAGATATCGCAGCCTTAATTAATACATTTTATGTTTCAGCCGACATTCTGAGAAGTACATAAGAAGAGGTAGGTTAGACTGGCCGGAGGGAGCAACATCTAGAGAGAGTATTAAAGCTGTTCTGAAGTTACCACGACTTCCAAACTTGATCATGCAGGCATGTAGATCACTCAGCAGGAGATCTCATCCATTTATTGCAAGGGTTTTGAGATACGACCCCTCTCAAAGAATCTCTGCCTTAGAAGCTCTTAGACACCCTTTTTCTCTCAGAGATCGTCTAAGGAGATCTTGATAAGAAAAGATGAGCTTTGAAGGACACACCGTACTGTTATAAAATGCCAAGATAAGATGCAGCGCAGTTTTGAGCAGTATTCAATACATGTTAGAAGGGGAATGGTGCCGGAATGGTGTGCTAGGTTAGCGTGGGAATTGCAGCTAACTTGTCGAGCTTGATTTGAGTTCGTCCCGATATATATTGTACATGTGGTGTTCATCCTTGCACCTTTTCTTTAACCTGGTTTTACTTTTTCTTGTGTAGTTTTATACCTGATGTGAATTGTCGACACATACTCAATTTTTTTCCCTTTAATGATATACGGATTTCTGATTTGCGAACTGTTGGAGATGATTGTAGCCGTGTATGTTTTTGTATGTATCGTTTCTATCTTTATCTTTAGGGATGTTGGACTAGGAGATAAATCATAAGAGTTTAAATATAAAGAAATCTCTAGAACTTAGGGATCTTTGGTTAGTTTTCTTGTATAAATGCTTTGCAAATTATTCAATGAAATAGACGAAAAGGGGTTCTCCTATCCATAGTTTTTAGCACGAACGAGTAAGTTCCCCGCAGAGCAGTCTCTCAATTGGGCGTGCCCAAGTTGAATATACAAGAAAGAAGCAAAGTAGGAAAAGCATAGTACATGTTAAAATGCCTGAAAGGGTCTTCAGCATAACATTCATTGAAGGTCTATGAAGAGAATTTTCCTCCGCACAGCCTTAGCCAACACTGCCAACAACATTGCTCCCTCCACGGAGTTCTCATTTTCCAAGACAGGATCCATAAAACCTTTCAGTCTTTCCAACCATCTCAAACAATCCTCTAAAAACACAAGAAAATCCTTGAAAGTAATTCCATTTGTAATCGCATTTCCCATTTACAACTCCAGTAGAACCACTCCATATGCGCATAATCATCTTCGTCGAAATGTGCCCCGAATTCAAGTGATTTGGCTCCAAATACCCGTTTCCCTCTTATAACTGCTCTTTCTGTATCAATGCCATCTTCCTTCTCCTTGCATGAATTTCTGGATTTTACCCATCTGAACCTGAGATCTTTGCCCTCCAATCACCCGTAATGAGTATACTTTTGCTGTTTATATTTCTGTGAATATAAGTAGGCCTGGTGCATTAAAAGCATATAATGCAGTCCCACAACTATCAACAGCAATCTGAACCCTTTTCTCCCATGTCAATTGCTTAGCCAACTTATAATTGCACTGACAGTCCCTTAAGCTTCCGTTTTCCATGAAGTCATACAAAATAAGACATCGATCCATAACAAAAACCCTCTAGCTTCACAACATTTAAGTGATTGATCTTTGTCAATATTGAAACAACGTTTTTTGTGGTTTCTGTCGAATCAAGCCTCACTAAAGCCTTTTGTTGCATTTTTCACCTCTTCGAAGCTGAAACATGGTGTTGAAGACCTTATCTTTGACATTCCATCAAGCAAATCTGGGGATAAATTTGATAACTGTAGGATTTTCCTGGAAGAAAGAGATATTCTCTTCCGAGTGATCATAAATACCACAATAGAAGTAAATGTTATCATAGTCATTATACCAATAACAACTCCAAGAATCAACACAATGCTGGCCGATATTTTCTCCTGTATAATGGCCAGGGGCTCTTCATCTTGAGGCGAAGCATCAAGATTGAGAGTTCGAACTTCATTTGTTGGAATGAGGAGAGTTGTACGAGGAAATATGGTAGTGTCATGATCTAGCATATATCCTTTGGAAACTCCAAATTAAGTGCAGCAATCAGCTTATACTATCTTCTCATCACAGGATGTCACAAGATAACTCGTGCCGTTTCTTGCATCAGGACAAGCAAATTTTACAGGCACATATCCACCATATAATAATTACCATGGTCATTCCCTCAATTTTTGGATTCTCCATCAATCAAACTCTGAGCCTTGACCAACCCTTCAAAAACTTCACAAGCGAGAGCACATAAAGAATCAGACTTAGAGGCATTATACAAAACATGGCTTCGAGAAACGGCCAGGACACAAAAATGTCAAGGAATAACGATTTCTTGATGTAGTTTAAGATTGTTCGAGTCATTTTGAAACAAATTGTTACATATGAGAAGATAGGATTCGCTCGTATTGAATAGAGCAGATATAGATGAAAGAGATCGATAATTTTCTTGAGCTCTATATACTAAAATATATCGCAACTAAGTTACTTGATGTCACATAGGTGGTTAGTTAGAAGCAGGATGTTGTGCTTCTGAGGTGCATTGAGAATTGTCATACTGTTGCTGCGGAAAGAGGATTCATCACAAGAATTAGAATGCAAAACTCCAAATTTTTAGATGGGTTCTGCATTTTGGTGTAAGGATTTTGAATGTAAGAAAAAGGGCTAATCTTGCAAAGAAAGATGAGCAAAAGGTGCCCTCAGTAGACTCAATCCTTGAGCTAAAAGGGAAAATGTTTGTTCATAATCAAATGTTTAGCATGCCGCCTTGGTCGGCTTTAGACAGAGATTTTAGGATCCAGCTTATTATTGACAATAATCGACACGGCTACTTTGTCCTTTTCAAATAGAATAGAGACAATTAGAAATTAACCTCCTCATAGAATTTTTTTTTAAAGCATGAACTCTTATTGATCATAATTTAAATTATTTAAATAAATAATATATGACAGTTGGCAACATGAACTCGATATGTTTAGCTGATTCGTTTTCCTTCGACCTCACGCCTTTCATGTTTACACCCACAGCATAAATACGAACTCCATGTGTTTAGCTGATTCGTTTTCCTTTGACCTCACGCCTTTCATGTTTACACCCACCCAGCATAAATACGTACAGTTTTCATACAGTTCTGTTATATTAATATGAAATTTGATAGGCTTTCGAATCAAATCCTCGTGAGTTTATGTGATTCACCTAAATTTAGTTCAAGAGAGATTTTTTTTTCATATTTGTTTCCATTTCTACTTTAAGTAATTGCATTAACCATAAATACTCGATTTTTTCGTTACTACATCTGAATCTAACAGCATTTTGTTTGTTGTTCTTACTTTATTGTAAATAACTAAAACGATGCCAAAAGACGCGGAGTTGGAACCGGACCCTGGTGATTCAGATTCTGAACTCGAGTTCGTCGAGGTTGATTCTTCTGGTCGCTACTACGGTCGAGTGCGTGCAATTCTTACTGTTACTCGCACTGTTCTGATGTTAATGTTGTTTTTTTTTCCAGAATTAAGGTATTATGTTGTTTATTTTTTAAAGGATTCGCTGGTGTTGTTATTTTCCTAGACGTTTTTCGGTTTTTTTGTATGACTATCAGTTTAATATATTTGGTTATTTGTTTGTTTGCCTTGTTTAATAACTTGTTTCAGTTTGTTGTATTGCAATTTTGCAGTGTAAAGAAGTACTCGGGAAAGGGGCTTTCAAGAAAGTGTGCGCTTTCTGCAAATCCTCGCGCTTTGATGTTCACAATTTGTAGTATATTATTCGACTTAAAGTTTGAGCATTGTGAAGATCTAGATAATTGTTTAATGTTTGACATGTAGATATAGAGCATTGGATGAGTGGGAAGGAATAGAAGTGGCTTGGAATCAGGTTAAAGTTTCAGATCTCCTGACGGATTCTCTTGAAACGATTGTATTCTGAATTTCACTTGCTAAAAACGCTCAGAGAATAAAATATTATCAACTCTTACAGTTTGTATCGACTCGAAACACGATTGTGCAACTTCATTACTGAAATTTTCACTAATATTTTGGTTAATGGAAATCAATGGGAGGTGAAAATTGGTGATCTTGGACTCACTGCTATTCTTTGTCAGGCACATTCAGCTCATAGTGTCATTGGTAAGAGTTTGTTAGATAATTGATGGTATTCGTGGTGTCTGAATTTGGAATATATCTATTAGATGTTTAAGTTGTGAAACTGATTATATGATGTTATTTAAATGTTAGGCACACCGGAATTCAATTCATGGCGCCTGAGCTGTATGAAGAGGAATACAATGAGCTTGCGGATATATATGCCTTTTGTATGTGTCTACTAGAGCTACCGACCTTTGAGTATCCATATGTTGAATGTGCGAATGCTGCACAGATATAAAGAAATTGACAGCAGTAAGTCATTTGCGAATTTCCAACTGCTGTTATTTAATTCTTTCTTTCCAACCACCGTTTTTAAGAAACTTCTGTTGAAGTTCTTTATGTTCTTAGAATCAAAATATAGGCTTCTGTATCTTTATGCTTTAACATTGTCATTTCATTAACGATACCATTTATCTCTATGAAATTTTAAGATATTTTATGATCTTCATTTTTAGCCACTAAGTTGAGTGTTCTTTTTTTTTTTTTTTTGAAATAATCAAATGATGGACTCATCTCATCCTTTGAACGGAAGAGCCATGGAGTTAGTCAAGTATGTTGTCGAGGTCGGAGTTTATTGGTGAAATACATGACTTGATTTTCATCCATTAGGTATAATTTTTCTAAATCTTTTTGCCACTGGGTTTGGGAGTAGAACATATGAAAAATTTAAATTAATTGCCATTATTCAAATTTGCATCAGCTAACTGATGTGTATCTTATCTTTGTGTTGGTCGAATCATACAACTACATTCTTTAACATATTTCCCAGGTGCATAGGGAATCAAGCCTGCATCATTGGATAAAGTGAAGGATCCTGGAGTCCGGAAATTCATAGAAAAATGCATTTCGAAAGTTTCTGAGCGGGTTGTCGGCCAAAGAACTACTGATGGAACCATACCTCCAACCAGTTGATGATTTTGAAAGAAGAGATCGCAACCTGAACCCCCCTCCCCAAATGCAGGTGAACTTAGGACGCTTTCTCAGATCTTTGGCTACATATTTATCATCCTTCCAGTTTTTGACACTTCATGTTTGCAGTAGACAATAGTTCAGGGTGATAGTGGGGCAAAACCATGAAAACTCTATCCCTGAGGGAAGTCGAGATTTCACGGTGCAGGGTCAAAGAAAAGACCATAACACAATATTTTGAAACCTCAAATGGATGATTCATCAGGTTATTTTTGCTTTTACTCCTTTTCACCACCACTGATTTTTGTTCCAACACAATGAATGTCCCAATATACATATTTCTTATGAGCGCAGGTCATATTCGAAACATTTACTTCCCATTTGATATCGAGGTGGATACTTCACTTTCTGTATCCAGTGAGATGGTTTGAAGAGCTTTAGTTAACAGATCATGATACTTCGGTCATTAGTGCAAATGATTGAAAACTTTGTGACTGTGTTCACCTTCCCCCAGCATCTTGAAAGTATGTTAACAGGCCGGGGTTTTAAGGGAAGAGAGAGAAGTTCATGCCCAGATAGTAAAAGTTGGTGGGTTTGGATGTAGAGGGTTTGTTGAAAACGCTTTAGTTCATTTTTATGCTACCTTATCAACTTGAGTTGGTTGGCCAACTGTTTGACGGAATGCATGAAGAAGTGCCATTGCTTGGGACTCAAATGATTTCGGGGTATGTAATGTAAGTCGTGGGTATTGGAAAGAAGTGGTTTCGGTTGTTCGACGAGATGTTAGGAATGGGTGGGGTTTAATGAAGTGACTTTGATTAACCGTTTTGATGGCTTGTGGGAGGCTTGGGGGACTGGTGTTAGGGGAACAAGTTTATGAGTATGCATCGGTGATTGGACCGTGAAGGATGCTGGATTGGTTATATCTCTCATTGATATGTATGCCAAATGTGACTCCAGGGCGAGGAAGGGCAGCATAACGAAAATCAGCAGCCAGCACGCAATGATGCCCTTATTCCAGCTGCGGGAACGAAAATCTGAAATATCATATGCTGCTATGAAAAACACAAGGAAGAACATGAGGTTAGGCTACGATACTTGGAACAATTTTTTTTTGCACGAGCTAACTACCACTTTGTTTGTCAAGATGTGTGTATAGCTGCCATTTTCAATTCATATTTCATTTGCTCGGATGTCTGCTACATTTTGTGTTATCCATCCTGACATCGATACCAAACCTCTTTGTTTTGATTTTTTTTGGGTTGAAATATATGGAACTTTTGGGTTGCATGATCTTGTTTAGATTGAGTGTTTTCGGCTTGAAACAATATTATAACAACTTTACCTATAAAATATTATCATCTGAAATTTGGCCGGATAAGGAGGTGTAGCATGCGGATCCCCTTTGTTGGAAAATATTGGGTCTTATGGTGGGGGTGATGATCTAGCTACTGTTGTGGGAACTGGTCCATGGTTACTTATCCGTAAGCATGAACGGAGACTGGAGTAAACCGAGGAATGATTTGATTGCTTCCAACTTGTATTGTTCCAAGTGCATTTGTTTTGCATTTTCCAATGTTTCTTATACATTTTTGCCAATAACTTGTTTAACTTTCTAATTGTATTTGTTTTTCATATCTCATAAATTGTGATTTGATTTGAACTTGTGGGTGAAGTTTAGTAAAGTTTAAGGTGTTGGAAAATGTATAAGAAACTTCACCCACAAGTTCAAATCAAATCACAATACAGGAGCTATGAAAAACAAATATAATCAGAAAGTTAAACTAGTTATTGGCAAAAAATGTATAAGAAAATATTGAAAAATATAAAACAAATGCACTTGGAATGACTACAAGATGGAAGCAATCAAAACATTCATATGTTTACTCCAGTCTTCGTTCATGCTTACATATAAGTAAACATGGACCAGCTCCCACAACAGCAGATATATCATCACCCTCATCCATAAGACCCAATGTCTTCCAACAAAAGGGATCTGCATGCTCCATCTCCTTACCCGATCAAATTTCAAATGGTCATATTTTAGGGTAAAGTTGTTCTAATATTGTTTCAAGCCGAAAACACTCGTCTAGAACAAGATCGTGCAAACCCAAAAGTTCAAGATATTTCAACCAAAAAAAATTAAAACAAAGAGGCTTGGTATCGTGCTACCAGTATGGATAGCACAAAAATGTACCAGGCATCCGAGCAAATGAAATATGAATTGGAAATGACAGCTATATGAACAACTTGAAAAAAAAGTGGTAGTTAGCCGATGCAAACAAAATTGTTCCGGGTATCGTAGCTTAACCTTGTGTTCTTCCGCTAGCTGGAATAAGAGCATCATTATGTGTTGGTTTTCGGTATGCTGCCCTGGACTCCATATGTTCCTGAACCATCTCAGCCATGTGATTTTTAGAGTGAAATAACGAACGTAAAAAATTAAAGGAGTTGAGAATAATATATAAGAAAAAAAGGGGATCAGACGGATGAAATAGAAAATGAGGTTACAAAATGAATTTCATGATTAAAATTTCTTCTGGGAGTTAGTTGAAATGTATACATGAAAGAATTTCAAAATAAATAATGGTTTTGAAAATGATCACTATATGTAGGTTTAATTTTCATCATCCCACTGTTTACTGTTATTTTGGAATTCTTCAGACAATCAAATGTTCATCTCTCTCCAGATGAGAAATACCTTGTCAATTCTCTGGCATGCATGCATTTGTAATTCGATACCGAGAATAATTTTCTCATTCCTTGAACTTTATTCACTTGTATATTTGCTCTCAAAGATTGAAATTTGCTGGCTACGTTTTGAATTTTGATGAGTCTTACTCACACAACTTATTCTTACACACTCACACGTCAATATGTAAGAATAAAAATAAATAAATCGATGTCCTATCCTTAAGTTATTAGAAGGTATGGTTTATATTATTTATAATAATTTATCAAAATCTTAAAGTGAGCGGACCATCATCTTTTATAATAAATAAATAATAGTTAATATAAATATGGTAGGTTTTTATTATTTGTCAAAGAATAATAAACTGGCAATATATTTGTCTTCCTGAAAAAATTGTTTCTCTTAATTCATAAAATTTTTATGCTATTCAAAAAAATCCGAACAGAAAAAAAAAGGGGCACTTAGACTAAAAATCCCTAAATCACGTTTCTTTTTAAAGTTCAGTCCCCAATAAGTAATTTTGAACTCTCCACTCCCTATTTAAAAAGTTTTATTTTGAAAAAATTTCAAGAATGTACCACTGTCCAAAACATATTTTAACTAAATCTCCCAAGAAAATATTCTTTCAACTAAATCTCCCAAAAAAATATTCTTTCAAATAAATAATCTTTTAGAAAACTTATTTCAAATAAGTCCATTTTATCAAACCATAATCTAATTAGTCATTATTTATAGACTAAAATACCCTTCTCTACACCTTCATCCTCAAACCTTTGCCCCACTTTTCACCATCGCGTTCTTTATCGTTGAATTTGTTTTAGTCTAATGATACAGTGGTCATGCATTGGAGTTCATAATAACTGATAAACAAAACGTCTAATTGGTATTCAAATATCACAAAAAGAAGTTCAACAAATATTGAAATGAGGCTAACTAATGATCAGAATTTCTCATCTTTTCCTGGTTACTGATTGATTGTCAACGTTCTCGTACCAACAAAAACCCTATCTAATGCGATTTAAAGCCTTAAGAAGCGCAGACGATGTTGATAGGAATAAAGATCAATTTGACGAAAAAGCCCACGAATCCCATCACCACGAGTCGCCACCTTCGTGAATTCTTTGCGATCAGGCTTGTGGCATCGCTTAACAAGGCGAAAGCTATCCTTGGCGAAATCTCTCAGTGGATCGAAAACTTGGTCCAAATCATCCATTTTTCTTCGATTTTAATGTCACTTTTCTCAACTCCTCGTCCCGAAAAACTAATGATTCTGAAGCTTAGAAAAACTTCTTTATCGTTGAATATATTTGAGTTTTCAATCGACGACAACAATTATTTTCATTGAATTTTTCCTCGTTAATTCAGTTTGCGCTCAAATTTACAAACAATTGTGCTCGATTCCTTCATTTCAGTTGTGCAACATCTTTCTGTATATTGTGTGAAAAAAACAGAAAAATATGCACATTATTCATTATTATCATCATTTAACTTTCTTGTGTCTAGCGGTGCATGTGATTTACATGCACCGCTAGACTCATGCGATGCATATATCATGCTGGTGCGCATGTAAATAACATGATTCCACCAACCGTTTTATCTACAAACTGCAACAATCAATTCCTAATTCCCTTTGTAAATTGATTTCATTATCATTATGAATTTTCAGAAATAATCTTAGTTAAAAGTAGAAAAAATCTCCACATTATTCATTATTATCATCATTTTCACTTTCTTGTGTCTAGCGGTGCATATAATTGACATGCACCGCTAGACTCATGCGATACATATCTCATGTGGTGTATGTAAATAACTGATTCCACCAATAGTTTTTATCTACAAGACTGTAAAAATCAATTCCTAATTCCATTTGTAAATGAATTTCATCATTATTATGATTTTCAGAAACTAATCTCAGATGAAAATAGAAAAAATCTACACATTATTCATTATTATCATCATTTTCACTTTTGTGTGTCTAGCGGTGCATGTAATTTACCTGCACCGCTGACTCATAAGATGCATATCTCATGCGGTGATGTAAATAAATGATTCCACCATCATTTTTTTAATCTACAAGACTGTAACAATCAATTCTAATTCCCTTTGTAAATGTATTTCATGCGATGTATATCTCAGCGGTGCGATGCATGAAATAACTTGATTCACCAACATTTTATATCTACTAAGACTGCAACAATCAATTTCTAATTATTTGTAAATGGATTTCATCATCATTATGAATTTTCGGAAAATGAAACTACTCTCAGTCAAAAATAGAAAAAATCTTCACATTATTATCATTATTATCATCATTTTCACTTTTTGTGTCTAGTGGTGCATGTAATTTACATACAACGCAAGACTCATGCAATGCAGGGGTTTGTAACTAGTGAGGTCATGGGGGTACGTGGAATAACTTGATTCCACCAAATTTTTATCTACAATACTGCAAAAATCAATTCCTAATTACGTTTGTAAATGGATTT
>CAJQUN010002374.1:0-27853 GCA_907163345.1 Haberlea rhodopensis | reverse complement strand
CACAAGAAATTGATTTATATGATTTGAAGATTTTGGGTGGACTTATTCGAAAAATGTTTTACATTATGGTACCGACCTTAAGTTTTCCCTTTTTAAAAAAGGAATCCTGAAACCTTAAAATTAATTAGTTTCAACAGTTTGTGTTGCTTTTAAAAAAGACAATCCATACACGAAACTCTATCGATGTATAGGGTTTGATATTTTGGGCATAATGTAGGCAGTGTTTTCTTCCATCATAAGATATTTCCGCCGCAACTCGAATCCATGACATACGGATCATAATGTAACAATTTTTACTATTGCAACAACATAATCCGTAGTTTTCGTTGTTTTCCAATTTTTTTAAATAAAAATTATATAGATGGAGCTTGCTAGAAGCCAAATGTCCATACAAAATACTTAGGTCATCTCCAACCCAAAACTTCATTTTAGTATAAATTTTACATTAGATAATGTAATTTTTATGTCAAACATAAAACCGGTCTCTAACTTATCTACTTCAAAATATACTCTAAAAGAATATTCTAAGAATATTTCCTTTAATTTTATTTACAATATTATTTTATTCAATCAATTATTTATTTAAAAATTATTATTGTATTTAAAAATTTATTAATATATTTACATATTAATTTTTGTTTAAATAAATAATTAAAATTAAATTTAATGATTATGATTATAATTTATATAATAATCATTTTAAATTTATGTTAAAATATATATTCTAAAATAAAACTTGAAAAAATAAAAAAATCAGAAGGAAAAAAACGTTAAAATTTCACGCCAAGCTACAATGCTGCGTCGCGCGGGTGCCATCTCTGGCGCAAGATGGCACCCGTTTGGAGACTTGGAGCTTCAACCAGCGCCAAAGATGCTCTGAAGAGAACAAAGACAATAAAACTCAAAATCCCGTAAAAATTGGAGAAGGAGAGAAGCCAACCCTAGAAATCACGCACGTCTCTGCCAATGGCTTTGCTGATCTGATAATGAGGAAGTCCTTTATGTATTCGCATTTTTGGTTCAAATTTTCTGGCATTGGAAAGGTGTGCCTTTTTTCTTGATTAAATTTCAATAGGTTCTCTGTAATGTGTGTGTGTGTGTGTATATATTTCTCATTTATCTGTTTGTTAGTAAGATTTGGATAATTCTTTGATGTTTGGAGAAATATGTTAGTAAGATTTGGATAAATCTATTTGATGTTTGGAGAAATATGTTCCATTTTGTTGTTGGACTTTGAAATGTAATGTGGCGCGAGTAGAGGCATTGTTCTTGTGGTTGCATGTTTAGATCAGCTCTAGTATATTTTGAGATTTCATAGTTTTTGTTTTAGTAGTTTATTGCCATTGAGGGTTTTTTTTTTTTTTGTTTTTTGGTGGTTGCGTGCTTCTAATTCTAACTTTGACTCTGTTTGCCAAAGTAGGAGTCGTGTAAGCGGTAGAATTCATTGTATTAATGCATCTGTATTATTGTGTTACTTCTCTGCATATGATATAAAAGACGGATAGATTATGTGTAAAAATCAGTGCTTACATTAATCGAATTCTGCTGGAGAAATGTTTCTTTTTCCTTAATTTTTTCTCCTTGTGTCAATTTTTTAAAATCTCTGTCGAACGTCAGTGTGACTCAGATCTCCTTCTCACAGACTGTGACTAACTACGCGATGGTGGTCACTGCAGCAACTTCTGCATTCCTTCCAGTCCTTAGTGTCTCCTACTTCGGATTCCTCCGGAAAAATTGGAAAGTTCGGTGGAAGCATCCCTGCTAGCATCGATGGTCGTGGAAATGGCCTTTGTTCAAAATCCCAAGCTATGGGAAATTTACAGGTTAGGTCCAATGCGCAAATCCCTCCCAAAGACCAAAGTTAATGGGTCTAGGGTTGGAGTATGGATGGTTTTTTGACTGATGAGGTGACCCCTTCACCTCCCCTCGAATATTTATCAACCAATTGCCTGACTGGAGCATGCTCCTTGCTGCCATGATGACACTATTTTGGCAGCTGAGAAGCAATGGATGATGCTTGACTGGAACCGAAACACCGAAACGACCAGACATGCTTGTTGATTCTTTTGGTTTTGAGAAAATTGTGCAAGATGGTTTAATCTATCAAGAAAACTTCTGTATCAGGTCCTATGAAATAGGAACTGATCGAACAGCTTCTGTAGAGACAATGATGAATCATTTGCAGGTAACTGATGGAAATCATTATTATGGTGCATTGATATGTTAGTTATGTTTTCGAGACTACAATACTGAAAGTCTTAATTGATTATGGTTAACATGGTGTATCCTTTGTACAGGAAACAGCTCTTAACCATGTAAATAGTGAAGGTTTGCTTGATGATGGCTTTGTTTCAACACCAGAGATGAGTAAAAGAAATTTGATTTGGGTGGTTACTAACGCAGCTTCTTGTGGATCGTTATCCTGTATGGTAATTCACGTTAAGTTGAGCAATCTTTATTTTGCTATCCTTTCTGAGGTCTTAAAGATGTAATTAAATTTCTTATGTACAATGGCCTTAAATTTCTCGTGCAGGGTGATGTTGTTCAAGTCACTACTTGGTAGCTGCATCTGGAAGAATGGTAATGCGACACGCGACACCATATAGGTGACGTTCTAACCAAAGCTTCCAGGTGAGAATTGTCCGATTAGTCGTCGTAACAAAATATTTTATTTACAGTTTTTGGATTTTCCATCATTTAGGTAGCCTTCGGTAGCCTATTTTGTTATCAACTAGGGTATTGATACTAGCTAAACAACATCGTGTCCAATGAGTAACAAGGTTAATAAGGTTTTGTGGGTTAAAGAAGAGGGGCCAATGAAAGGCAATCTACTTCCAAGCTTCAACCATCAAGGGTGACTTCTTGCAGGATGTTTTGAATAGACTGATGGAATTTGTGGCTAAATGTTGCATAGCATTTGAATTCCATCTGACTCTGAATAATTTACTAAACTTTGGTTTTTGTTGGATGAACGGCAGTCTCTGGGTGATGATGAATAAAGAGACGAGGAACTAGCTAAAATCCGGAGGAGGACCGAGAAGAAATAGTTAGCTATTTTGTGGATTATCCTCCTGTTGTGGACGAGGATAGCAGGAAGTTTCCGAAAACCATGCAGACTCTATTTGTACTGGTTTAACTGTAATAGAGTATGTTCTATATTAGTAAACTACTTTGTGCCCTACAAATATCACATATTATTTTTTATCCTTTCTTGAAAGGATCCATTCTATTTATGCAGCCAAGATGGAGTGATTTGACGTGAACCAACATGTGAATAATGTGAATATGTTGATTGGATTCTTGAGGTGAGTAGTTATTTTTCCTACGCTTCCCTTTTACTTTGGCAATGTTGCATTTTGGTGTCCCATGTTTGAAAGGTAGGATATAGAGTGTACCTTTTTGCTTATTTTAGTCCATCTTAACTAATATTTTGGTAGATTGGGATTTGATTAATTAACTCTATGAATACATCGAAATGATATTAACACCATGTTACGATATAATCTTATCCGTGGAATTACTGAATGTGGAATATCTCTTGAGTTGTTCATCATCTCAGGTTTTTATTAGCTATTATTTTCTATTCCTTTAAAATAAAGCCAAGTGCCACATTACTGGTTGGTTTATTTGTTCTCTCTGTATGCTGGGAGAAAAAGGGTCCAGGGATTTAATTGAGGTGATGTAATTTCAAGCTACTCACTGAACGGTTATTTTCTTGTCAAAGCCAAACTACATTTTTTTGTCCCCAAGTTTTTAGTTCCTCGATACTTCGGGGGCCAACCTTTGAGGAAATGTATTGGTTCCTCCTGATGGAGACGGCCTATTTCTATCACCTAATCTTGAAATTATTTGGTACATATCAACTTGAAATGCTTTTGCATCTCATTTATAGTTATTTGTCTCAAAGTGATCTGCATATATCATCTATGTTTGTTGCAGGGTACTCCATCAACGGTTTGGAGACTCGTGAGCTCGCCGGTATGACACCGGAGCACAGGAGAGAATGCAGGAAAGACAGCGTTCTGGAGTCCCTCACTTCAGTTGTGGAGAATGAGGTTGGTGATTTGGCAAATTCTGGCTTTATTGAGTGTCAGCACTTCGATTAGAGGGTGGTGGTGAAATTGTTAAGGGAAGAACTGAGTGGAGGCCTAAATCTTACAAAACAATTGGAAGCTCGAATCCGCTTCCTGCCGAAAGTGCATAGTGACTTTTGTCTTCTCACAGCTGAAGTGGATGTACTGTGAATTAGTTACTGCTTTTGCTTGTTGTGCATTTTCTGGTCAATCCCATGTAATATTCAAGGCTCCATGTTTTATTTAATTTATTAATTATTTTATTCCTTGGGAGAAAGATACAAACAGTATCTAGTGATTGCTGGTACCTGTCTCCGTCTGCCATCTAATTTCCAGCAAATTGAAACTCACAATGGTCCACTTTGGGGCCGTTTTCCAATTATTCCCAAAGAGAGTTGGTCTGTAGGGGGTTAGCAGTCTATTTCTTTACTGTCCAGCCGGTTTCAGCTTTAATTCAAGAAGTACTAATTGAGTTGCTTGCTCATATCTAGGGCTATTTTAGGCTGGATATTAGGTGATGCTAACTCCAACCACGTAGCTGGCGAAGAAAAATCAACGGGTATAGTTGGTACTTTATTGATAATAAGTACATATCTTTTATAGGGTAATAAATATAATTTATTTTGGAGTCTGCACAGATCAAAATGCATTTGATTATCTTGGGACCTTAGTCTAAAAGGGCGACCTCTGAGTATTTTGATGGAGAAAATTAAGAATATAACTTTTGTTTGATTAAGAACTTGAATTTAATCTTTGCTTGGTCCTTGTTTTTGGCATCTTTGAAAGGTCATATATTTGACCATATTTATACATCAATTCCATATTAAAACATGAAACCTTTTAAATTAATATATATAAAATAAATAACAAGACTAATCATATGAGTTTTAACATAAATATAGTATATACCATGTTCATACAAATATTTTCCAAGATCCACCTATCTTATTGTATACGTTGTATCTAAATGAAGATGACCTGGTTCCAAAAGTGATGGTTACTTTTTAATCAATTGGCACCGTATCAAATCTTTTGTCATGTGGTTTGACTGGTTTCGCTTTTATCTCTCCTTTCTTCTGTTACAATGTTGCACAGAAAGCATGGAGTTGGAGTGTAGAGGCCTGTTGGTTTCCGAGGTTTATTGGGATTATGGTTACACGTAGAGTTGTCAAAACGGGTCGATCCATCTCTAAATGGGTTTGGTAAAGCCCAATTTTGCCGAGCCTGGAACTTGCTTCCGATTTTATCTAGCTATTAACCTAACACTAAAAATACTTGACTAGGGATCTATATTTTACTCAATTTTAAAATAAATGTTGCAACTTTCAAGCACGACCAAGTGAAAAATATATAGTGGATCTGATTCTTCAATGTGATATTGAGTTCCTATTTAGGAATTGAGGCTAAAAATGAATAGCTACTTTTTTTTTCAAAAAATTGCCAGGTTTGCGGGCCAACACGCCAATTTTGGCGGTCGCATGATGGCCATTTTGACACCTCTAGCTACTTGGAAACGTTAATATTTAAACAAAAGTGAACAGATTATATATACATGTTAACAACCTCTAGCGCCGTATATATCAGTTATGAAAACGATTTGTGATATCAAATAAATAAAAATTAGTGAAATAATGTATACCTTACTTATATCCCATGTTTACATTCTTATAAGTCTTGTTTTCATTTTTGTTTCTATTTATCATTGAGAATACAAGTAAAGCAACCAAAAGGAAGGGAAAAAATTGTGACTAAATCTATGTAGTCTGTTTTTTTTTATAGCAACTATTACAACTATTAGAGTTGGGAAATGTAGACTCAAACACGAAATCTTCAGATCACAATTACAACTTTTGTCGAATGGGTTACAACAATCAACTAGAGTCATTTTATTACCTTTAGGGTGTGTTTGCTTTGCATGATTTGATTAATAATCTTAGGATAATTTATTTATCTCATGTATGGTTTGATGTATAAAAAAAATTTATCCGACCATATATATCACATTCTAATCATACTTTACACAAAATGACATAAATATACATTCCCACCTTTTCTTGTTATTACAAAATTAAAATTCCTGCCAAAAATTACAACTTATTTCCTACAACTTATTATCATATATTATATTTGTATTATTATCATCATCTCATCATTATTATTATTATTATTATATTATATTAATATTTTTTATTTCTTTATTATTATTATATGATTATTGTGTATTATTAATAATATATAATAATAATTATATAATAAATTTAATAAAATAATAAAATAAAAATATTATTATAATGTTGAGGGTTTTTAGACATATAAACAAATAATAAATTTTGTCAACCATCTTATCCTCAATTCAAACTTAATATAACTTATCACACGTTAGTTTTACGATCATTTCATATTTTATTCTTTATTTATCTATCTTTCAAATCAAATGATACCTTAGATTTTGATCGGCTTTTATTGCTCTTAAATGCTGATCTGACATGTGTTTACCCAAGTTGACAATAACTACACACTTTATGTCGATGAGATTTTTCTTCACTTTATTATTATTATTTATTTGATATTTATCTTTAGCACAGGCGACTCGAAGGCTAATCGTTCAGCTGAGTCGACACCATCAAAACAAAAAAACAGCTGAGCCGACACCCAAAAACAAAAAAACAAAACAAAAACAAGATTCCCGCACAAAATTCAAGTCCAATTAACCAGAAACAAATAAACAAATAGAAATGGCCGTCATCCGATGCCAAAAAGATGGTCCATCCAGATTGAAACATTTCTAGCCGGTTACAGGATTTTTCTACCTTACCTTATCCCTAATATTACCTCATGCAGACAATGAATGTCCCAAATTTAATTTTGGAAGTGAGTCTTAATCCTCAATTAAATTTGGACCACTCGAATACCCGACATGACAATACCTATATGGTAGCTGATATCCCTAGTTCTGGAGGCCCAGTAGGTCTTGAGGATCCGAACTTTATTTGGGCCCGGTCAGTGAGGGGCCCATTTAGTCAACAAGGGAAGTCGTCACTGCCGACCCCGGGCTGTCCTCATCACCACTGTCTAGCTCTCCGCCCGACCCGTTTATTACGGGCACGATCACCTCTGTCTAGCTGCCACTACAGTTCCCGAGCCGGGGCGGCGAGGAAGTACATCAAGAGGTCGGGGAGGTCCTCCATGGGACATGCCACCCAAGCTGAGGCACTGTCTCCTCAGCAGATCAGGACGTGCTATATTTAGCAAGATAGCCGGGCTGAGCGCGGTTTCCTCAATTCAGGACGGGAAGTCATGGGACAGGATAGGCGAGCTGAGGCCACCTAGGGTGGTCCTGCATACCGAGACTAGGGTGGCAGGAGTCGGACACCTATTAAAGCAAAAGCTAGGCCTGCTAACCAATCAAAGGGTGGTCAGGCACTGTGAATAAAAAAGCATATTCCCGGACGCGGAGAATCACCAGAGCAAAAGGATCGTACGAAGTAGGTAGCAGATGCAGATGGTCCCCCATCTGTGGTCCCCCCTCAGTTTCAGACATGTCCAGAATCCCCGTCCCAAGCCCCGCAACCGGAACCATGGGCATCCCTCCCCTATAAAAGGGAGAGCCCTCTAAAGAAAAGAAAGAGGACCAATATTGATCGGAGGAGATCCAAAAAAACCAGAGAGGATCCTCCCGGACTCCGGCCCTAAACCGCGACTTCGCGAAACAACACATCTTCCCCTATAAATTCATTTGTTATCAACGCGAACCAAAAGGAGAGGTAACAGTAGCATAGAAAGCCCCCCAATTACATTCCTCTCATCATTGTGAACAAATTGTAATCAAATATTTATGTTACACCCACAACAACACACCCGCATACTCATTCCCCCCGTATCCTAGACTTAGCCCGATGTAGCTACCGTCCGGTGAGTATTGAAAAACTAAAAGAGCAACCAATAGATGTAGAGGGATTTCACGATCCAATTGAACAAATCTTGGCTTACGATGATTATTAGCATTTGCTAAATCATGATTGTCATCATTTGCTAACAGATCAACAAGAAACATTTGTGTGTGTGGAGGCTGTTCAATGGCCATTCGGCCTTCAAGCATTTCAACAACTTGTTTCATACTAGGCCTGCTCTTAGGCTTTTCTTGTATGCACCACAATGCTATGAACACACATTTTTTTCACATCAACTTCCTCCATACTTGGCCCGTTATCAATTAACCTTTCATCCACAATTTCCATAATTTTCCCATCTCTCAATTTCTCCACCACGATCTTTGGAAAATATTGGAATTTTCTTTTCAAAGTGCTGTTCTTTCCCTCTTCATGAAGCACAGAAAGACATCTCCTCCCACCAATGATTTCTAACAACACCACTCCGTAGCTGTAAACATCGCACTTCTCGGACACCCCATTTTCCAGTAGCCACTCCGGAGCCAAGTAACCTTGTGTTCCTCGAATAGTCGTCACAACTCTACTCTCTTCTCTCCCTTTGAGCTTCGATAGCCCGAAATCCGAGAGAAAGGCCCGGTGATCTGAATCCAACAGTATGTTTTCCGGTTTCACATCGAGGTGTAGTATACACGACCGGCAGTCGTGATGCAGGTAAGATAGGGCTTTAGCCACTTCAAGGGCGACTATACATCTCAAATCCCATGATAAACAGCCACTCGGTGTGGTATAATTATAACTAGCTCTCACTCTTGGGAAGATCCAATGACTTAATGACCCGTTGGGGATAAAATCATAGACAAGAAAACGAGGGCCCGAGGATGATACGGAGCAGTACCCTAAAAGGCGCACCAGATTCACGTGCTGCACGCTGGCGATTGCCGCAACTTCAGCGTTGAATACCTTTTCACCACGATCCTCGCTTTCGATTCGCTTCACCGCTACTTCAGTACCGTCTGATAGTATCCCTTTATATACAAAACCTGAACCTCCTCGGCCTATAATGGTTCGGAAACCGTCCGTCGCTTCTTCGAGTTCCCGTTGGCGGAACTTGGTTAGAACCCCAGCAACTTTTCGCAGAAAACTATACTCGATCCGAAGCTCGCGGCCTTCGGAATCGATCTGGCCCTCGAGCTGCTTTCTCCGAGCGTTGAAACGACTGCGAATCACGATCACTGTGAATACTGCGAATATCGCGGCTAAAGAAGCTCCCAATATGAGGAAATAAGGTTTTGAAAGTTTGAGACAAAGACGAGAAATGATGAGTAAGATGATGAGACATATGGTTGTGGAAAGGCCAATCAAGGTTGCTCTTCTGTCCTCCATTAAAATTTCACTGCTGTAACTGAGAATAGAAGGAATAGAAGATGATTGTTCTTCAATCTTCATTGTTAAACATTCACATATTTTTAGTTGACTTGTGCATGTTAAAGCCATATATGTCAACTATGCATCTTCCGAAGACCAATTCCACGTTCAAAGTTCAAACCTTGTTTTCCATTTGTTGTTTGATTAAATGGAGGAATTGTCTCTTATTTATCTTGACATGTTGTGTTGTTTTATTTATTATTAATTAAATTATTACGAATTTTATTGTTTGAAATATTTTAAATTTAATTTGGTAAAATTCCATTTTAAAACAAAAAAATTATATTCATATCTAATGATATGTATTTGATGGGGTTTTTTAATAATATTCGATTTTCAAAATAATTTAATAAATTAATCGTTTTTTTTATTATGAAAGTAACATAAGTCGTCATGTCAGATGACGACTTCATGACATGGCGACTTGTAAAAAATTATATTATTTTTTTGATGTCGCCATCTGAGAAGGCGACACCAAATTTTTTTAATTGGTGTCGCCATCTCTGATGGCGACATCAAATTAAATTATTGGTGTCGCCATCTCAGTTGGCGACATCAATTTAATTTATTGATGTCGCCATATGAGATGGCGACACCAGGGTTATAACCTAGCCGCCGCACTCGCAATCTCATTCTGAATCTCATTTTATTTCGTCCGCCGCTCTCATTTTTTTTCTTCCGTCCGCAGCTCTCATTCTCATTTTCTTTCTTCGGTGAAAAAGCTACAAAAATCAAACATCTCTTCCAAAAATCAAGTCATTTCTTTCCAAAATATTTAAGGTAAGCTTTTTTATTTTTGTTATTTGTGTATTGTAGATAAATTATGATTTTGATATATTTAGTGTGAATATATTACTTATTGGAGTATATTTTTGTGATGTGAATGATTAAAATTTAAGTTGGCTCCAGAAGAAGGCTGGTTGCATTGTGGGCGGGGTGGCCGGCGGCGGCGTGGGTTGGCGGTCGTAGACTGTCAGCGGGTAGTTTTTGTAATGTTGAGATTAATGTTGTTAATTTTTGTATTATATTTCAGGATGGATCAAATGAGACAACGAGGCCCGGTGGACACACATCTTTTGTCGTTGCAGTCTTCACATCGCGATCTGAGGATGTATGGGAGATGATATGGATAGTATACTTCGTGTTAGAAACCCAGAGCTATTTTTGGGATACGTGTCCATTAGATATACGTGTTGTTAATTTGTTGCACGTTATCGGATTTTATGGTATATATAGGTGTGGTAAAATTGAACTTGACATGCACCTGATCACGGCTTTAATTGAGAGATGGCGTCGTGAAACACACACATTTCATCTTAGATCGGGAGAAGCGTCAATCACACTGCAAGACATTGCAGTAATATGGGCGTTGCCAGTAGACGGCATCGTAGGGTCTAGGATAGATTTTGATATGACTCTACCCGAATGGCAAGAATATTGCCATACATATTTAGGATTCATACCAGATATCAAAGATTTTAAAGGTGCGAGGTTGAGATTAGTTGTTTTGAAAAATCATTTGCTGCAAAATCCCTTAGGGGTACATAGTACGCCAGATGATGTTGCTAACTTTACACGGGTTTGCGCGTTATTGATCTTAGGGGGAATTATGTGCCCTGATTCATCAGGCAATTTTGTTAGGTTATTGTATTTACAGAAGTTGGAGGATATCGACTCAGCCCGTACATATAGTTGGGGCAGTGCTGTTTTGGCATACTTATATCGTGAGTTGTCCACGTCATCAGAGAGATGGAAAAAAGTTATAGGTGGTGCATTGCAACTCTTACAGGTAAATAATATGTTTGTTTGTTTTAATAATTAAAAATGTTTCTGGTCAATCTAACTTGTATTATTGATGTCACTACAATAAATGAGATTTGGGCATGGTCACGAATCCCAAGTTTAACTCCGCAATTGGGTAGTGAAAGATCTGATATTGGGCCAATAATAGTCGGCCCAGACAATGTGTTACCTTTGCTCCATTGGTGTAAGGTAATACGAATATGCATTGTTTTATAATTGATTTTATGTGTTAATGCATTTAATCATTTATTTGAATATATACAGGTGGTCATGCCATTTAAACTTTACAGAAACTGGGAGTCATTCCATACGCATCATAAGGGACATCCTCGATGAGCAACCAGTAACTCAAGTAAACATGCTGTTAAATTAGTTTGTACAAAAATACACTCTTTTCATAGTATGTAAAGAAATGTTGTTTTGCAGTTTAATTGACAGCCATACCCTGATGAGTACACTGAAGGAATCACTGAGTTAGGGACATATAAGGGACCGTTGATTTTCTTCGACATAGTTGAAATGCAACGGTCTGATAGAGTACTGCGACAATTTGGGATGCTACAAGATATCCCAGAAGATCCACCATCGGGGGATGATGCATTGCATAATGTTGGTCGAAGGGGAAATGTCAACAAAAACTGGAGCACTAGGCATAAGCATACATACTTTTCCGGGAGAGGGCAAACGATCTACGTGTAGACAGACCACGATTTACTGACGGTGGTTACTACGTTGTTGGCGGATACAATGAGTGGTATGAACAAGTCACACGTAGATACATTGGACGGCAAGAATATTTTGTATAGACAGGATATCAACATGGTGATGGCCCGGCATGGCAGCATGTGGTACGTTAATTACCTGAAATTTCATTTTTATATTTGTGTTTAGATGTATAAATTTTATATGGACTTTTGGACTTTGCAGATTGAGCAGATGGAGCAGTTAACTACAAGCTATGACCGCCATCTGGCTGATGGAGTGCCTATTACGACAAAGTCGATGAGGCAACACAGGACTATGTTCGACAATGTGGTGCGAGTGGCTCGTGAGCGACGAGACAGAAACTTCCCGCCATACAATGAAGTCCAGCCTGTTGATACACGTCGGTTCCATGCAGGCACTCCATCTACACATATGCAGACAGATATTGCAGGTCCATCTACGTGGACAGATATTGCAGGTCCATCTGCACATACGCAGACAGATATTGCAGGTCCATCTACGTGGACGGAGCCAGATATGTGTACAGACTATTATATTCCTGTACCTGTACCCGCATATGATTTATCTCCCTTCACGCCATATCCCCCCATGTCCACTCAACCCCAGTTCAGCAGCATGGATACAGATGTCAGTCTTGGGTTTGCGACATATGCATCTATGACTTCACCTTTCAATGTCTCGCCAGTTCTATTCCCTCAATTGACTCCAATTCAGCAGCCTGCCAACACACCTGTGGCAAGGGAAAGGGGCGAAGAAGTCGTTCAACAACGAAGAGTTAGAAGACAGACAAATCCTCCTCCTTGTGGTACTGGAGGAAATTTAGCTCATCGTCGTCGTTGAAGTCATCATTATGTTGTAAATAGTAACCGATTCTTATAGATTAAATTTTAAAAAATGTTTGTTCTTTCAGCATACAATCAACATACAATAATTTCGTAATTAAACGTACAATAATGTCACAATAACGTAACGTAAACATACAATAATATCACAATAACGTAAAATCATTTACACAATAAACATACAATCAATTACACGTTAAAAAATTTATTGATTTCGAGAAGTTGAAGCAATTTGTCGTCTTGCACGGGATTCTGGCCAGTCCTCTCATTCTGAATGCGCGTTGTTCGATCTCGACCTACTCTTCTGCTTTTTCGCAGAGTGGAGTTGTGGTACAACTCAATACATGGGGTGTCCCAATGCTCCTCCCCCCACATTGGTTCGAATTGTTCTTGATATGTGCTCCAATATTCATTCATATTGTAATATGGCTTCACAAAAGTTTTAGCGTTTAAGCCATACTTTCGACACACTTGGATCACGTGCGAGCAAGGTATTCCGAACTCTTTCCATTTTCCACAAGAGCATTCCCCGGATTTTAAATACACAACATGCGTATTACCCCTACGTCCTGGTTGTACTCTTGTGATAACAGAAGCGGTTAGACGTCTACGATCGAACATCTGGACATCATGATGGATGGAATGATAGTCAGCACGACCATATCTTTCGAACACATAATCTGGCCATTCTTGATTATTTTGAATCATTCGCTCCATCTTCTTAAGCCGTTCGAAAAAATATAGCACACAATGATCAAAAGTTAATTGAACAATGCCGGTGATTGGAAGTCGACGAGCACCTTTCATAACTCCATTTAAGCATTCTGACATATTTGTGGTCATGATACCACAACGCCAGCCTCCGTCATGAGCAAGCGACCATTGACACTTATCAATATGACTCAAGTAATCAAAAGCCCTTGGTTCTATAAGTTTAATCTCTTCCATTGTGCAATCAAATTTTCTGACCTGATTTTCTGATCCCGCTCTCCAACATAAGTCTTTCAAATGAACGGATTTGAAGCGACTATTAAAGTTTGAACAAACATGTCTCAAACAAAATCGATGTACTCCACGGGGTGATTTAAAGTCAGGAATACAATCGGCTGCAGCAATGAGGCCTGGATGACGTTAGAAATCAAACATACACCACCCTCAGATCTTCTCACAATATGCTTGCTAATCATCTCCAAAAACCATCTCCATGACACAAAGTTTTCTTCGTCGACAATTGCAAATGCCAAAGGTAAGATTTGATTATTCGCTTCCATTGCCACGATAATCAACATCTTATGTTGATATTTCGTATACATATGTGTGCCATCCACACTTATTACCCGGCGGCAATGTTGAAATCCTTGTACACATGGATGGAAGGCCCAGAACACGTAATTCAAAGTCTTTTCTATTGGTATGGCATTTTCAAGGTGAACCCACTCAACGACTGTGCCGGGATTCCATTTTTGCAAAGCTCCCATTTAATAAGGCAATTTCTTCACGGAGCTCTCCATGTTCCGTAGATATTCTCAACAGCACGTCGCAAACTAAACCATCCTTTTGCATAGGAGATCTCAAATCCATATTTATCTTTCACTGTTTGAATTACATACTTTATTTCATAAGCTGGATCACGCCGAACAATTCCCACTAACAAGCTAGCAATCATGTTTTTGTCCAAATTTGCATGATCGACCGACAACTCACTCAAAAGGCAAGTGTGAGAACCTCCATACTTGTTGATTTTGAATAATCCAAATTTTTTTCTTCATCGAGGCCCGCAGGTACCATCTACAAGGCATATCTTATGTACTGTGTTTGCACACCACTTTCCACAATGTTTTTTGTACTCTTGACAACGCGGTACTCCCGTTTCGCAACACGTACAGAGTAATCCTTTTCAGCTGCCTGCAAATGAGCTTTATTTTTGAAGACCATATATAGATGGATATCCCCTTTGGAGTAGTCGTAATAACTCCCCCATCTACCTGTTGGAATGTATAATGAGTCTCCAAATACTTCGGGATGTGTCATTGAGAAGAATGAAATTGTTGGATAAAGGACATGAGTATTTGTCGTGGTTGTGTCTGGTACATTATCTGGCACTTCTTCAATATCAACCTCATCGTCATCAGACTCATCCTCAAATGGAATTCCCTCCGGTTCAGTCTGAATATCATCTCCAAAATCCACAAAACAAAACTGTATGCTAGTGGCTCGGGAACAATATTGTCAGCAACTATAGGAGCATCATCTTGAATCCTAGAGGTAGTTGGTCTTTCTGTATCTACTACAAATGGACCACTACCACTTGTTGGTATTTCTGTAATAAAATCATAAACTCTTCGTTCTGTTTGTATATACATCTCCAAACAACTATAATTTTGTTCAGAATCCAATACACATGCTAAATTGTAATCACTGTCAACGGGAAAAATTGTTGTTTTATCCCAGAAAAATCACTAAATATATATTTACAATATATTTTCAGAATGAACTGGTTACAGTCGATGCCAGTAATATCATATACGTCGTTCACTAACTGCAAATAATTAATAGTGCGAGATATTTTCATGCCTTTCGACGGACCACGTCATATCTAACAGATTCTGAATTTTGTAATATATCGCTGGTCCAATACAACAAAACTTTAATTGATATACCTTAAAAAATAAACACAAATTTTATAAATTAGTACATTATATATAATATTATTAAATTTGATTATTTGTATAACAACGTACCTGCAGAGAAAATATTCACGAATTCTGAAGAGAATTTGAATATTCACGAATTCTGAAGAGAATTTGTTTACGAATGCCGAAGAGATTTTGCTTTACATTTCAAAATGAGTAACATTTTGTTCGGTTTTATAGACAAAAAAATTGATTAATGTCGCCATCTGGCGACATTAAATAAAAAATATTTTTTTTAATTGTCTCCATCTCAGATGGCGACAACATTAAAAACAAAAAAAACTTATGGCGTTATATACCGACACCGGTGGAAAAACAATTTTTTAACATGATGTCACCATCATACATGGCGACATCAAAAAAATTATTTTTTTAAAGATGTCGCCATGTCAGATGGCGACATCGGAAAATAATATTTTTTTTAAGAATTTTATGGAAGTCGCCATGTCAGATGACGACTTTAGGTGAAATCGCCATCTGACATGGCGACATCGGAAAAATAATATTTTGTTAATAATTTTTATAGAAGTCGCCATGTCAGATGGCGACTTCAAATGAAGTCGTCATCTGACATGGCGACTTATGTTACTTTCATGATAATAAAAAAACGATTAATTTGTTAAATGATTTTCAAAAATCGAATATTTTATTAAAAACCCCTATTTGATTTATTCAACTTAAATTTTAATCTACAAAAAACATTAAAACAAAGTACATCAACCATTCATTGAGTGTGCGTGTGAAGTTTTAAGGCACATTAAATTTACTAAGTCGCACACTAAGTTTCATTAAATCACACACTAATTTTCACTAAATCGCGCACTATTGTTAATTCTTTGATTTGTTGGCTCAGATGAATTTTCATAGTTTCCCATCACTTCGAATAGATATGAAAATTATACTAGACAGTACTTGATATATAGTACACACTAATGAAAATATATAATAATATACGAAAGATACAAATATTGGATAAATGAAAGTATGACAAAATCTGTGATTTTGTAATATTTTTAGGGAGAAAATAATAACAATTTTGATGTCACGAGTTTTTGGTACGAAAACTAATCGAATGAACTTTATGAATAGAACTTTTATTTTTTGAATTAATTTAATTGTTTATATTAGTTATTCCATAAGATAATAATATAATTTTATGGTAGTAATTTGCATTGTTAATTCATATTATTATCAAACATAATAAAACACCGAGGTAATGTTTGTTTAATTTTTTGAATTCATCATCTTATATCTTAAAATAAAACTAAATATTAACATTTCATTTTCATATTTCGTTCTCTAAGATATTTTTTGGAAACAATGATTCTACTACTAGAAAAGTGATCGAATAATATTTGAATTTAGTTTTTATCACTTGTATAACTTTTTGCAAGTTGCAAACATTAGATCATATATGTTGGAATCGAAGAGGGGTTGTGAATGAGATTCCTTGGCTATTTTAGCGTTTTAAAATGAGTTTGAAAACTAAAAGAGTTTGCGCTTGCGGAAGGCTTAAGTCAATCGATAAATAAAAAGAACAAAATAAATAAATGCGTAAAGAAATTAAAGCAATCAAAAGACAATAGATTTGTTATAGAAGTTCGGCGATGAATCGCCTATGTCTCCTCTTCCCGGTTAGATAACCTCCAACCGAGGTTCCACTAGAACAATTGGTCTTGGCCTTGAGGGCTCCAAGTTAGCCACACAACAACTCTTCCCGAGTTACAAAGCTCTTCCCGAGCACACTACTCTTCCCGAGTACACAACGCTCTTCCCGAGCACAATACTCTTCCCGAGTACACAAAGCTCTTCCCGAGCTACCAACACTCTTCACGAGTCTTCTTGGCCTTAAGGGCTCCAAGGATAGCCACACACTTGCACCAACTAGACTTGTTGATGAATTTACAATTTTCCAACTTGCTTTGATGTTGGAGGACCTTTACAATGAATCAAACCAAAAAACACATTCACGGTGCACTCACACGAAGAAAACAAGACTCTAACAAAGAAGACAATTACAAACTCCAATACAACAACTATGTATGGAGATTGTAATACAATTTGAAATAATAATTATCAAGACTTTGTAGAAGTTTGTAGGCTTGTTCCTTAGCTTCAAAATGCTCCAAAGCATCAATATTTATAGTGTATGAGGCCCCTAGGCTCCTACTAGCCGTTGCTACACTCAAGGCTTGAATCACTCCTCGATCGCCTCAGCCATCGCCTCAGGCGATCTCCATCGCCGCGCCCCAACGATCGCCAAATCACACGGATCGTCTCAGGCGATCAACAGCAAAAATCAAGGCCGTAGCCTCAACATGTCCAAATCTATCATCGCCTCAAACGAACTCCACATCGCCTCAGGCGTTCCAGCCATCGCCTCGGGCGTTCAGCCCATCGCCTCAAACGATCTCCCCTGCGCGCATGCCCGCGCATTGCCTCGGCGTCGCCTCTGTCGATGTGCGGGGCGATGTCGCTCCTGGTTGCCATCGCCTCAGGCGATGGTCATCATCGCCTGGAGCGATCTTCCTGGTATGCTCGCCTAGCCATCGCCTATGTCGATGTGCGTGGCGATGCCTCGCCTGGGGCGATAATCACCATCGCCTGGGGCGATCCAGGCCAGAATATGCACACTTGATTTTCTTCATTCCAATCCACTTTTCATCACTTAATCTGCACACTAAGTAGATGCATTAGTATAACAAACACAAGTTTTGTTGATCATCAAAACTCAAAGATTAACCGGGGATAATTTAACGCATTAAACACAACCATGCGTTTAAGGCTCAACAATATACATGAAAAAATATAATAATATATGAAATATTCAGATATTTGATAAAAGAAAGTATGACAAAATCTATGATTTCGTAACATTTTTAGGGAGAAAAATAATAATAATTTTGATATCATGAGTTTTTTGGTATTAAAATTAATCGAATGAACTTTATAGATAGAACTTTTATTTTTATTGAGTTAATTTAAATGTTTATATAAGTCATATCCATGAGATAATAATATAATATTCCGGTAATAATACGAATTGTTAATAAATTCATACTATTATTTAACATGCTGAAATATATGAGTAATGTTTGGGGCATCTATGTTGGGTTTCGGGAACCCAAATAATCTTGATTTTGATGTTAACAAAACTTGTTATTGAGTTGCTATCACATTTCATCAAGTGTGCAGTCCATAGATGATATCTTACAGCTTGATGATTAGAAAAGAAATGTGTTGAAGTAAACTTGACCAATAGATAAAAGCAAAGGTCTACTGGACCAGTAGATACAATCAGTAGACCCCGAGCGCTGTTGACTAAATCAATCATATCTCATAGCCCGGACATCGAAACGACCTGATTTTATAGGGGTTGGATAGCCAACTCAATTCTCTACAAGTCGTATTTCATGCCAGCATACTAGATTCGAATGTTTACTTGACGAAAACACGTATGCAAGAGCTTGCTGGTGCAAACCTGAAAGGTCTACCGGATCGTCTACCATATCATCCACCGACTACCATTAGACACAACAAGTAGACACTACCAATAGACACTACAAGTAGACACTACCAGCATACCTTAGGCCAGCGGACATTGAATCAGTATAGGCCAACAGACATTGAAATAGTAGAGGCCAGCGGACTTGACTAGAAGACTCGAGCAGCGGACCTCGAGCAGCTGGGTACCAGTAAACCTTAGGCCAGCGGACTTTGAACCAGTAGAAGCCAGCGGTGTAATTATTTCAAGAACACGAGGTATTGAAGCTCAAGTTAGTTGAACTCAGGTGTGGAGTGGCAACCCCCCCCCGAAATCGATCCTAACAATCTATTAACAGGTAACTTCTATACTACACACCATGTGATAGTGTCCCATTGGGGTAAATATATGGTAGGGGTTTTTGTCCCAACATTTGGGATGTGTGTTAGATCATTTTAGACCATGGATTGCCCATGAGACACCACCCCATAAGATAGCTTAGAAGAATTCATATTGACATAATTTTCATTAAATTACAAATTATATTTCATAAATAAATTCATCACCTTAAGCTATGACATGCCATAGATAATAACTGTTAGTTTAAAAGGTAATAAAAACCTTAGCAATTTTTTCAGAAAATTTCACTTATATACTGAGTTAATTTAATATTTTTTTTTTTCATTTTTCATTCTCTAAATTATATTTTTGGGAGAACTGTTCTATCTTACTAAGAGAGAGGTTGAATAAAATATTTGAATTCAATTGTTACCACTTGTTATAATTTTTTGCAAAGTTGAAAACGTTAGATCATACATATAAGATCTAATTATAATACATTTTAAGAATGATGAAGCTGCAAATGACAATTTTGTTAAGAATTTTATATTGTAAATTTGTAGATAATGTAAGAATGATGTAAGTTTATAAAAAAATGATAAGTATTAGAGTGCACACGCGCTAAAATGTTTTGAAAACGACGTCACATTCATGTTGAAGAAATGCTTGCCATGTTTTTACTCGTTGCTGGTCAAAATTCTTGATACTGCTTAATTCATAAAACCTTTGGTCGATCACAATACAATACCAGCCAAAACATCAACAAGGACAAGGTGTTGAAAGCATTAAATAACATTACACTAGATATGATGGTCAGACATGGATATGTAGTTCCAGAAAAAATAAGAGAGATTACATGATTTATCCAAGTAATGAACTTCTTCTTATTCTATTATTATAATAAGTAAATTTATTATTGTTGTTGTTGTTGTTGTTGTTGTTTGTTATTACTACTATTATGTTGTTTTTTATTGTTATCGTTGTTATTGTAGAATTGCATTGGGGCTATTGATGAATCTCATATTCCAACGACAGTGTTTGGGTGTGATACTAATAGTTATTGATATCGTCGCAAAATAATTTTTCAAAATGTTTTAGCAGCTTGTAACTTTAATTTATAATTCAAATATGTGTTTAATAGATAGACGAGATCTGCCAAAGATTCAAACGTGTTGATGGATGCTTTATCAAGAAATAATGGGTTTAAAGTGCCACAATGTATGTCTTTTTGGTCTCTCTTTTATTTAACTAACTATTATTTTTTGTAATTTTCAAAGATATGTATGTTATTCATTTAATTGTACAAGTATGATTTGATAGGTAAATTTTTTGTAGTGGACGGTACGGTGGATAGCCAAACGAACGTCAATTCTTGGCTCCTTTTAGAGGTTATGTTATCATTGATAAGTGTCATTTTTATACTTATTTTGTTGTGATTTTTTAGTGGTTTTTGTATTGATCTATGGACGATATTACACTTTTTGATATGTATTTGCTGATTTCAGGGATATAAGTCTAAGTGCATGAAAATGGAGTAAATGAGCTAAAAATGATGAAAATGACTCAAAGGAACTAACCGTCTGAAGACGCGACAAAAGATAGAAGTTGGGAGAAAAAATATCGGGCCGATCGGTCGGTGCTCAAGATCGATCAATCGGTCAAAACCCGTAGGTTGAAGAAAAAAATGACGCCTGACCCATCGATAGGTCGACAGGAATTTCCGGAAAAATGTAGAATTTTGAAAATTTTAAAGTCCACAAGGAAACTTATTGCATCCTCCACTATAAAAAGCCCAATTTGGACAAAAAATACACAACTTTTGACACCATATTTTGACCTAGAACATAGCCTCCACTCCTCCATACAACCAAAAACCATTGAAGAGCAAGAACAACGCAAGAGACTGAACGACGGATCAACACACAGGAATCAATATCTCATTTATTCGTATTTCTCAGCTTGTTTATCTTTTATTTTCAGATTTTTATGTTTAATTTGTTGCAAAACATATTTTTATATTGTCATTTGATTATGATTGTTGGCTGTGTTTATTTATCAAGATTAGGGGATCCAATGTTTGAACCCATAATTTAAATATTTTGATTAATTCTTACAATTCTATGTGCATGATTTACTGTTCTCCATGCCTTTAAAGGTTTGACCACCTTTGAATGATTATAAACATCGTGATTGATGTTGTGATGCCCCGAAATTAATTAATTGCGATTAAGGCATTAATTATGTTTATATGATGAATCATGTGGTAATTGATTTATGTGTTGGGTAATAAGATGTTAACATGATTTAATTGTGTTGATTATTAAATATGAGGAAGATGTGATTTTAGATGAAGTTTAGAGCATTTTTGTAAAATGCTTTTAAAATACCATGTTGGAGTGTTTTATACATCATGTTAAGTTTGGGGTACAATTTTTAATTAAATTACACAACCCCTTTTATCCCCAATATACCCACCTTTTTCCTACACTTTATCTCACTTTACACTTTTACACTCTAAATCCCCAAATTACTTCCAAACCCTACCATTTTACCCATTTTCGAAATCCACCAAAGAAGAAGAAGGAAAGTTCCACAAAACTTGTATTGTGTGATTTTTATCAAGATTTGGAGTCTTCAAGAGGTATGGAACACTTCCTAAAGTTTTGATGATGTTTGGATTTGAAATGGGTTAATTTTGAAGTGATTTATATGGGTTTGGTTGGGTATATGTTATTTATGTTTGGGGTATGATTTTTGAAGTGTTTTATGTGGGTTTTAGTGGGTTATGATGTTGTTGATATTGTAGGAAAGTTTGGTTTTGAAAGGTATGAGGATGAGCTTGGAAAATGCACACAAAAATGGTGAAATCGCGGCCACTGGTTGTGGCGATCGATTGCTACAAATGCAGATCGCCGAGAGGGAGTAGGCAAAAATGAAGGTAGGCGATCGATCGCCTCAAATGGCGCGATCGATCGCCAATGTCCAGTAGCGAAATGTGCATCAGGCGATCGATAGCCTCATACTAAGCGATCGATCGCCGCGAAGTGAAAAATCAGGCGATCGATCGCCATGTTTTGAGCGATCGATCGCCACTGTTCAAAAGTTGGAAAATGATGATTTTTGTTGAATTTTGGGCTATTGTTTGGCTTCTAATATCAATTTGTATGGTTATGTAGAACCATCCCGAGTACCCACAACCTCAAGGAGATAAAGCTCTCCGATTTCTCCACTTTTGGAATTAAGGTACGTAAGAAACATACGAGCATCGGACGGTAAACCATACTCCTACTGTTAATGATGATGTTTATGATGATGATGATTATGATGAGGATGTTTACGATGATGATGTTTACAATGATGATGGTTATGATGATATTTATGATGATGTTTATGATGATGATGTTTATGATGATGTTTATGATGATGATGTTTATGATGATGATATGATGATGTTTATGATGATGTTTATGATAATGATGTTTATGATGATGACGTTTATGATAAGTAAGTTTATGATAAGGTCATACGATGTATATGATGGGTAAGATGCCCATGTGGTAAGACGCCACCCAATGTATATGAGTGGGTAAGATGCCCCTGTGGTAAGATGCCACACAATATTTATGATATGGTAAGACGCCATACGATTGGGTAAGATGCCACACGATGGTTATGTTATGGTAAGATGCCATACAATGGGGTAAGATGCCCTTATACATGAACAAGAATCAGGGACAACGAAGGAAGTTGAAGAACGACCAATAACTTTTACTTAACTAAGATGTTATGCATTATTGTATGCTTTATTATATAATGTTAAGTAAATATGTATATGCTCACGACGTGTTGTCCCTGTAGGTACACTTTTGGACCGAAGGGCCTAGGGTCGGGTTGAGGCGGTGAGCTAAAAGGGAACAAGATGAATATAGAATGCAGGATTTTGATAGTCTCTACTCTAGGAGTAGTGTAAACCTATAGCTTTAACATTCATTGATGAGAATGTAATTAATTAACTTTTGAAATTTTATTTTGGCCTGTAATCTTCTTAGCTCAAACTACAACCGGAACCCTTAAGAGGTTATGAATGCATGTTCAGTCCATTATACGTGTCTTATATGATGTTAAGGTAGGAAGACCCTACAGATGTTGACCATATGATATTACACAACATAATAAATTAGGCCGTATGTTTTAGTTTGAAACTGACAAAACAAAATCTGGCACACATGTGATAGCGATAGATTACCCAATTGAAGGCTATTAGTTTTCACAAATCGTCATGCGATATTAATTGTTTAATAAGGATACGAGAGTGGCTTACTACAACGTTAATATTAGACTTGTTGTAGCTTGACCATAGTATAACGAATGCATTATGAAAACTCGTCACCTTATAACTTATGAACTTTAATCTTAACTAATAGGCGAATATAAAGGATTACACGGTGAACCGAAGTCTTGGTAATTTTCTCTGCTGATTTCTTCACTCTTATTGTTGTGTTGGTTTGGATATTGTTCTTGGTTAATTTAGTATAAGTTTCATCAATCATTCGTAGGTTAAAAATAGTTAAACTAAAGGAATTTGATACTTACTAATAGTCCCATGTGGGTATGACATCCTTACTTTAATCCACTATACCAAAACTAGACAATCGTACACTTTGCGGTATAATCGCGCCACACTGAAATTTTACTGTTAAATAAATCACGATCAATCATCTTCAAGAATTCACTGGCCAATGCCTCACCTTGAATATGCAAAATAGTTGTTCAATCTCCGTCATGCTTCTTTGATAAATGTCATTGAGAGGATAGTTGGAATATTTAAATCACTACTCACAATATTCAAAATGCTCCTCCATTTCCGTATACAGCACAAGCAAAGCTTGTATTGGCTTGTGCCATATTACATAATTTTCTTCGCAAAAAGTGTCGTTCTGATGAATTTCTAGTTGAACAAGATAATGAAGCTTCATCATCTCTCACCAGAACAAGATTATGAAGATTACCACTTTTATTCATTTTTTGCTACTCAAGAACAACAATGAGCGAACGCTAATACATGGATGGATACGATAGACACTCGAATGTGGAGTGATGTTGAACATATTGTTACTGACGAACCTTAAATATTTTTTTCTTCATGAAAGACTACTGAAAATGTATCAAATTCTCTTAGTATTTTGATATTTGTTTATCTAATATTGATAAAAGTATGGTTATTTATTTTTAAAATATTTTTGGTTAATTATCTATGCATTGAACAGACTTAAATAATTGAAAATTTGATTTCAATAAATTAAATAGTGATTTATTCATTGTTTTTAATAAATCAAACCGACTCAGCTTTTAATATAACTAAAATATATTTACAATAATAAATAAAAATATATCTTATTTGAAAAAATTATTCATATTCAATCGTTAGTTCAAGGAAATCAATTATAAGTTACAAGACCTACAAAATTCTATGGAAATTTAAAATCGTGAAAAGTTTATAAGTTATTATGAAAATCTTTTTAAACTATGTGGATAGTATAAAAGTCAATAAAAATATACATCTACAAAATCTATTATCTAAAAAAAATCATTAAAAGTCTAGAATAAAGTCTATGAAAATCTTTTTACAACTGTGAGAATTCTATAATGTCAGTAGAAATCTATCTAACTTCAAAAAAACATCGATCATTTAAAAAATAATTAAAAATCACCAAAAATCGTTATTGATTACACCGTCTAAATTTTATTTTATAAAAGTCACGTTACATTCTAAAAAAATAATTAAATAAAGTACTGCAAAGAGGATGGCCAAAAATTCCATATTGAAAATGAAATAGAAAGACAAAAATCGACTTGATAAGCCGAACGCATTGTGACTCAGATAACACCAATTCTATAAAGAGAGTTTGAGGTGTCGGCTGTGAGCCCCATACTACACCTTCCCTTTCATGGTTGCTTTAAAAAATGAAAACAATGGCTTGATGTCATTTGACATTTGTGTACACATATATCATAAAATTTATATCGCTTCAGTAAATTCTAAATTCCTTGTTGGGTTACAGTTTCTTTCCAAAATTTGATGTTGTGAATTTTGAATCGGAACTTCTGATCCATCATCTGCGGGAATGGAATCGCCGGTTCTTCTGGAAGACTTTGGCCAGAAGGTGGATTTGACGCGCAGGATCAGAGAGGTTCTGTTGAACTACCCGGAGGGCACCACCGTGCTGAAAGAGCTTATCCAGAACGCCGACGACGCGGGCGCCACCAGAGTCTCGCTCTGCCTTGACCGCAGGACTCATGCCACGGGCTCTCTCTTATCCGATTCTCTCGCCCAGTGGCAGGGCCCCGCGCTTTTGGCGTACAACGATGCTGTCTTCACCGAAGACGATTTCCTCAGTATTTCCAGGATTGGCGGCAGTTCTAAACATTCCCAAGCTTGGAAGACTGGCCGCTTTGGGTAATCCCGCAAATTCAGTTTATGAAAGCTATTCTATTTAGAGAGAATTGTTCGAGTTCGGGCTTTTTGTTTTGTGTCTATTGAATACTGATTATATATAACTGAGTGTATTGTGTATATATGCCCTTTCTGTACCATGACCTTGTATCCTTTGCGTAGTTATGGAAAACCGCGGGTTATACTCGGAAAAGGGTACTCAATCATTTACTATATGCAACTAGTTATACATATCCATTAATTTGAATTTGCGTTGGCCTATTGTTGGATTTTATGGATATCCAAGTGATTCAGCAACCTCATATATTTCTGCATAATAGGCTTCTAGATGGTGTTTCATTTCCCTATCCCTCCATTATTATGGTGGTAGATTTGCCTCCTTCCTGTGATCAATATGCTTTTGAGAACAATGTTGATGATGACATTGCTTGCGTTGACCTTTGCCTTAACTCGAGTTATTAAACATTGAAATGTTATGACATGCTGTTGCTTTGTACTGATAATGAGCAAGGTTACTGCTTTTTTGCTTGGTAGAATGTTGGTATCCGCTTATCTTTTAACCCACTCAATCTCAAGGTTGATAACAAAAATTTTGTAGCGCGAGTAGGGATCGATCCCACGAGAAGGTGTGAATCTTTGTGTTAATGAAAATCAAAACAAAAGCAATAAACAATGAGGTTGTGAAGATTGAATTATACTAGTGAAATTAAAAGCATAGTTATTAAACTATTGAAAGAGATTCCTGGTATCGATCGACTCTACCTTGTATATTATCATCTATTTTATCGATTCACAAAAGATTCAATTTTATTTGAATATTCATCAATTGAAAATATAATCCCCCCTCATCTTATTCTCACTCAATTAGCCAACGCGTTCTAATTTATCAACCAAAACAACAGCAGTTAAGATCAATCAAGTGATAGTTTCCAAAACTAGCGAGTGATGAATCTAAACATAAACACACGCAGTTTATATAAATTTAGTCAATTGTTTTCCCTAACAATTTAGTAACCCAACAACAACAACAATTAGTTGCTTCTTTAATTAGATCACTCAAACAATTTCTTATTTGATATCCAATTAGCAATAGATCGAATGAAAGTTATTAGGTTGTCAATCCAATAATCAAACAAGAATTAAAATCGAAAACATTGATATTCAATAAAAATTGATAATTAAAGAACAAGAATCTCCCCAAAATTAATAAACAAGGTATTGTCTTCCTCAACCAAGAACTAAAAACTTAGCTACTCATACTAAAAACAAAATAAATAAAAGTTAGCCTAGAAAACATTAAACAAAGCAAAGGAAAGAAGAAAATTAATCGGATCTCCACTCGTCGAGGTTGTCAATCCTGTCTTCGTTTCGATTTTCGTAGCCGTCTATGCAAACTTGAAAGAAAAATTCTAAAAACAGTCTAAACTACTATACTCTAGAGATCTAATGAATCCAAGAGTCTCATTTTCGAGGCGTATATATAGGGGGCTAATAGGTAGGTCAAAATCTATCCAAGATGGTAAAAAATAAAGTTTCCTTGTATTTCCTGGACTCTTCTGGAGATCGATCGCGGCTGGCTGACTGGCGATCGATTGCTAGTTATTTTTTTTCGTTTTGTTCGGTCTACCAATTGATCGCCTAGAAACTGCCGATGACATTTTTTGTTGTTGCTCAACTCTCGGCCTTCGGCTATCGATCTTGCTCTTTAGGGCGACCGATAGCGGTCCTTTTTCCTTTTTTATGCATTTTCTTGGTCTATTTTGATCCCTCATCATCTTCAATACATTTCTTGATCCTTATTCACCATAATTAGCTTGATTTCTTCGATTTCACCTACATTCACGCAAATATACAATTAGGTGGCATATCCATCAAATTAATCATCAAAACACAACCCAATTGTAGACAATTATTACGTACTAAATGTGTCTATTTCTAGCAATATCAAACTCCCCATACTTAGTCTTTAATCGGCCTCAAGTAAATCAGAACAAAACAACAATTTTTTTGTTGCTCATAGCTTTACAATAAATAAATTTGTCCTCACTTTAGTTCCTTCAAAATTTTAAACATACACAATAATGAAAGGCGGTAAGAAGCTAACAGTGGAACAAGTTCAATCCC
>CAJQUN010002373.1:0-27857 GCA_907163345.1 Haberlea rhodopensis | reverse complement strand
TTTCCAAAAAATTCTTCTTTTCGTTTCAGAGAGTTCTTCGGCAATCTTCTTGAGGTTCCTGTCATGGAATTCAGCATGACAGTTCCGTTGGCTGAATTCTGAAAGAACTTGAATGAGTATTTGACTTTGTCCATTTCTGTTAGATAAACTCAAAGCCCTCATGCACGTCTGGTTGAAACTTAATCTTCCGTGATAATACCAGCCAAAATTGGTATATAACCTTCTGGTATCTCCATTTTTACATTTGTTAAGGCGTCTCCGTCTGGTCGTCTAGCTTGACAAAATGAAAAGCTTCAATGAAAGCCCTTCTTTGCTGATTCTAGAGCAGCACTGAAAAAATACAACTCCAAGATATCTCATCTGGCCAAATGTGGATTATTGGCCCATGTCTCGTGAACAGCTTCTGTGATCCATTTTGTAAATTTTGAAATTTCGGAGAATGCTGGTGCAACAGTAAAAACCGAAGCCAGAGCTCCGAAATTATACCATTCTTGAACTTCGTTTGATGGCAGTCGGTTTCATCAAACTCTCGGATATTTCCCGGAGATATCAACTATAGATTTTTCTGGATTGATACCTCTCTGGTAATTAAATTCTCCCAAGTACATTGGTGGTAATCATACAAAGGTGATGAAACTAAATCATCATTAGTTTGAACCTTAGAATTGCCAGTCGTTGGCCTAAGATTCAACTATCATTCTTTTACCCGAGAGGTGCTGGGTTGACTTGAAGGTTCAGATTGTGATAACACATGAACCTCTAACATTCTCTATAGCTGGTACATCCTCGAGGAATGCATCATCTGCAGCACTCGTGACAGGGGTACTTGAATCCTTTGCCTCCGGGTTAGATGAGCCCCGTTCTCTAAAACACTCCTTTCTGCACCGATGAAGGTGCGGCCTGGAGGAGGGGCCCTTTCAAGACTTCAAAAAAAAAACGTTGATGGTCCCGAAAACATGCTCGTATGTGATCAGTAACAAGTTATTGATCTGCTATGTGAAGCCGTCATATGACCTCCCTCATTGAGACAAAGAGTCCCAAAGTCTCGTTCCAGGATCTCCAGGTTTTCCCTGAGATTCCTAACTCGCTTGAGGTATCGCTAGCAATGTGTTCCTCCATCTCGTGTTAAGAAATTGCAAGAACATTTTATCAGATTTCACTATGACAATATCATAATCATAATATTGGCATTCAGCTTGCCATCTTAAAAGTCTAGCCTTTTCTGGTTTTGATTAAATCTTATTTTTCAAAAAAGACTTGACATTTGTATTATCTATTTTTAAGATAAACTTTTTTGCAAGTAAGAATAATGTCCATTTTTTAAAAGCCTTTCGAACTGCAAAGAACTCATTCTCGTTGATATGCCATCGGATTGCTTCACTGTCTGTGAAGAGACTGCTACAGTATCTGCATAGCATTTCTCCGTCTGGTGTGGCTTTCATAAGTACCGCAGCTCACCAATGATCACTGGCATATGTGTATAAAACAAGTTCATCATCGTCGTTTAGAATTGCAAGCTTTGGTAGGTGTCTGCAAACTTCTTTAAGCTGTTTGACAGCTTGTCTGTGATCTTCATTCCACTCGAACTTGACATCTTTTTTGAGTAGTGGACTGAACACATTCCTGTGATTTGCTAAGTTATTGATGAACATCCCAGCAAAATTAACAACTCCAGAAAACTCTGAAGTTGTTTTAGATCCTTGAGGTCATCCGGATATCCTTGCACCTTTTCAACAATATGATTCTGCAAGATGATTCCAGTTCGTCGATCTCAATTCCAAGGAATTCGATCTGTCTAGTAGCAATAACTGTCTTCCTTTCGAAGAGCACTAGTCCTTCCTTGTAACAAACATCTGAAAATATTTCCAAATGTTTAAGATAATCTTTCATGTTTCTTGACGCTATGTGGATGTCGTCAATATACACAAACATAAAGTTGAAGTAATCTTTGAAATATTATACATCTTCCTTTGGAATATCTGAGAAGCGCTTTCCAATCCCATTGGCACGACATTCCAGATATAATGTCCTTGTGGTGTGGAGAATGTTATGAACTTTCTTCTAACTTCCTCCATCTTAATCTGGTGAAATCCAGACTTATAATCGAACTTAGAAAACACTTTGGCATTTTTGATGCTATTAACCTAATGTCTCTGTTGGGATAAAATATCCGTCAAAATTCAAGATATTGTTGATTTCTTTGTAGTTGATTACTAATATTGGCTTTCCTCTTTTGATTTCTCCATGATTTCGAACAAGGAATCTTGGACTGCTATATGGAGAAACACCTGCTGAGATTAACTTACGGTCCCAAATGTTCCTTAAGTATTATCTGCATATCCATCCGATCTTCCATATCATGGGGATTGATATGAATCAGACGAACTCATTTTCTTTTCCAGCTTTTACCTTCAAAGTAGCTACGAGCTCATTTTATTCCACCATGCCAGTGGATTCTCGTTATAGTTCCTTGAATTTTCTTTTCACATCCTCTAGAGATTTGCTCTTCGAGGGTAGCTTCAGTTGTGGAACTTTATCTGTAATGCCTTTTTTAGTAGCAACAGGGTTTCTGGAGTAACTTCTTCCTCATCCTGTTCTCTAAATGACATAATATTTAGCCAGTCAAAAGTTTGAGAATCCTTTTTCACTAGGACCTTGTTGTCGGAACTGAAGGATTGCTTCTCCAAATTTTCGATGATCCTTTATCTTTGGGTGTCAAAGTTTTCCTTTATCACCACGCTTGCTGCGAAAAGGATCCATTGGAAAAGTCTCTTCCGGCAATAGCTGGTAATTTCTCACCAACTTCTCAAGGAAGATATCTCGCCCGGCAGTACATATTCCAGCTCCCGAGTCAATGTAAGCTGCAAAATATTCTGCCCGATACTTTGCATATAACATCCCAACGGAGATGTATATGGAGAACGAACTGGTGGTCATCTGATCCTATATCTCTTTCCTTCCACCTTAATTCATTCCGTCTTGCAATCTTTCCCAAGGTTTATGTTTCTCGAGAAATTTAATCCCTAGAATAAGCTGTTCTGGATTCTTCCTGCAGTTCCTGCAATTGTTAGATCAATTTCACCAATTTGAAGGTTTCATTGATACCTGCAACTGTAGGTTGTTGCAAATAGAAGAGGACATCACAAGGGAAGATATTATCTTTCTCCGTAATGTCAAAATTATATGCACTTCCCTCCAGCCTTCTCTAGGCATTTCAGTTTTCCTGTTGTTTTGAATACATCAGGGATTTCTGAATTCTGCTCGAGACTGCCTTTTGTTTTTCTCTCGGGTAGTTGCTGATTAACCTATCATGTTGGAAAGACATCTTTCTTGGCTCGATCATAAAGCTCCTGCTTCTATTTAGAACATGTTGATATTGTATCCTCATGTCGATCTCTCCTATTGTCGGAGTATCAATAATGTCCGCAATACTGCTTTGGGAAAGTCTTCGAAGATTCTGTGGACTTCAATGAATTCCTTACGCAAGAATACTTCTGAATGATGAGTATTCGAGAGCGCGCACGACACCTTGTAGGTGATCGAGTAAGACATGTTCCCTTCTTTCATCAAATCACTTTTTTAAATCTTGATGAAGAGTTAGAACCTTTTTGAAATCTCGATCTCCTAAATTGTATGCAATTCTAGGATAGATGTTGAAAGCCATCTTTCCTGCATACAAATTTCGGCAACTGCTTCCAAACAAGAATTTTGAGGTTCGGGATTTCTCTGTCGAAGCCAGATTGAGTGTCGAATCAATTTTCCTTGAAAGTTGCCTTGATGATTACTCTAATGAATCCCATATGAATCCATGAGAGCGTGTTAGCAACTTCTCTTTTAATCTTGTTCTTAATCTCCTGGATTTCTCTGTAAGGGATAACTACATCTCAATTTGGTTTCCCGTGAATTCTATTGGATCGTAAATTCACCTGTTGTTACCCCATGGATAATCTGATGCTTCCTGCCTATAAGACCAATCATATACATGGTTTTCCCCATTGCTCCAATTGTAAATCCATCATACATATGAAGTTTTTGGTTCTTCCTTCATGTGGGGTCCTCATTACTTAATCCATTATGTATCAATTCAGCATACATACGTGAGTCTGAGTTGAAGTAAGTAAACATACACTGATTAAGAGTTTCTGACTAGTTAAGTTGTTACAAGGGTTATAAAAACCTAACCAACTATACATCACATGTACAAGCAACAACCTAATCCAAGATAACTCATAGGCAGTGGTTCAGCTCGCAGCGGAAAATGACTCACATCCCGTCCTCCCACGTCTATGAGTCCCTATAGAAAAATTCGCATGACGTGTGTATAGATAACAACTGTCTCAGTGCAATATCAAAACACAATATCAATGATAAAGCACAATAATAATCATCAAATATGAATGCTCTTGTATCATGCATCAACAAATGCAACTATGTCATGACATGTCTCATCACACATCTATTATCACAAGACTAAGATGATATGTCTATTTCCGCCTCAATATGTCAGTGGAACCGCCTCACATCTTCATATTAGCAAACACATATCATAGTACAGTCCTCACATGATAATAGCCAGAGCATATACCCAAAACCGGCGGATATCTCTCATACTAAGTATATGTAGCATACCCGAGCATATACCCAAACCAGGCGTATACCTCAAATGCTAAAGCATATACTTCATCCATCTCAAATACATGATATCCATGAATTTACATGCATATGATACTACCAATCATATGATACCAATCTCATAACATCATCACACAATATCTATATTTCGTACGTCAACACGTACATGTTCTGCGACAAAAAACGATATAAATTAGGCTTCACTGTCTAATCGCCTCGTTGTCCCGTCCCCTGTGATGATGCTACAACAATACCAACAATATATCATGTTATCATAGGCATTAAAATCAAATGCTACAAAAATATAACATTTTTAAAATTCTGTCCCTGGCGATCGATCGATATATTTCACCGATCGATCGCATACTGTTCTGCTTTCTCGCCGATCGATCGCCACTACATCGCGATCGATCGCCCCAAAATATTGTTTCTCGCGATCGATCGCCACATTTTCACCGATCGATTGCCACATGATTTAACCGCCTTATATTTTGCTCTGTCTCGGCGATCGATCGGCACAAAGCTAGCGATCGATCGCCGATGTCCAGAAAAATCAGAACATGGCGATTTGAACTTATCTTCCTGGTGTATCTCCTACAATTCAAAATTCAACATTTAAACATGTTTCATGCAATCTCTAATAACATATAAACATGTTCTGCATCATTTGCGAATAGATCAGTATATCATCGATAAAGACAATGACAAATCGATCAAGGTATTCCTGAAAAACCCAATTCATTAAACTCATAAAGACAGCTAGGGCATTTGTCACTCCAAATGGCATCACCAGAAACTCATAATGGCCATAGCGAGTTCTGAATGCTGTCTTCTATACATCACCCTCTCTCACACGTATTTGATGATAACCAGATCTCAAATCAATTTTAGAATTAGAATAGATTTTTGATCCCTGTAAATGATCAAATAAATCATCAATACGAGGAAGAGGATATTTATTCTTTATGGGTTACCTTGTTCAATTGTCGATAGTCAATACACAATCGCATTGTCCCATCCTTCTTCTTAACAAAAATACCGGAGCACCCCAAGGAGATACACTAGGACGTATGTACCCCTTGTCCAATAAGTCTTGCAATTGAGTTTTCAATTCTTTCAATTCAGTCGGTGCCATCCGATAAGGAGCTCGTGAAATTGCAGAAGTACCAAGGTATCAAATAAATACCAAATTCCACTTCTCGACTCGGTGGAAATCCAGGTATCTCATCCGGAAACACATCCGCATATTCGCAACCACTGGTATCTCCTCCACTTTCCTTTCTATTTTCTGTTCAGTTACATCAAGGGCATAAATCAAATAACCCGCATGTCCACGTTCTAACAACGCGACATTCGGATTGCTGATATCAAAGGATCCTTGCCCTCTATCCCTGGCCATAGAAGAACCATTGATTTCTAGTATCAGACTGAAATCTCACTATTTTCTGACAACAATCCACAACAGATTTATGTTTACTTAACACATCGATTCCAAGAATGCAAACAAAATATGTCATGTCTAACACAATCAAATCAGCCTTTAGTCCATACTCAGTCTCAAACTGAATATCACAATCAGACACACTCTGACAAGCCATCACAGTAGTTCCCATGGGTGTCGACACATAAAGAGGCATCAACAGTGGAGACGAGCATATATGATACCGATCAATAAAAATTTGTGCAACAAAAGAATGTGATGCACCAGTATCAATCAAAAAATAAAGCTGGATAAGTAAACAAAGTACACTTACCCGGTATCACATCATCAGGAGCTGCCTCTGCTTGCTCCCTATTCAATGCATATACCCTGAGCCTGAGGTGGTCCTGCCCTCTGTCCTCCACCAGATTGTGGTACACCCTGTGGTCTCTGTTGCACTGTATTCTCTGACATTGGTCCTCTCCTCTGTTGTCCACCCACTTGAGGACAATCACGGATCACATGTCCTGGTCTCCCAAACGGAAACAAACTACTGTATTCAATTGAGGACAATCTCGTTTCAAATGTGGTCCGCCCACATTTAAAGCATTGCACACCACTGCCACTACTACTACCTTGGAACTGTCCCTTAGCTCTTCGGTCATCCTCTTTTCGTGGTCCAAAATGTTTCCCACTAAATCCAGAGGAAGAAGCACCTCCTCGTGATGGTTTAAACGTTTCCCCCCGTGGTCTCATGCTCTATGATGTAGGTATCTGAGAATGTCCCACATCTTGATAAACACACCAACAACAATCTCAGCCATTTCGGCTCTCATCAACGCTTCCTCATATGAACAAGGGTTATTAGACATCACCCTATCAAATAACTCCGGCCTCAAACCCTTTACAAATTGTCTAATCTTTACCTTGGTATTAGCAGCAATATGTGGTACATATCGTAACAACGATGAATATTGCACCTCATACTCAGACACAGTCATATTACCCTGTTTCAAATTTGTAAACTCATCTTCTTTCCTCTGCCTTGCAGCCACAGAGAAGTAGTGAGCAAGAAAACGAGTTCTGAAAACATCCCAGTCCACAGTCTGACCTTGAGCTCTCAGCTCAATCAATGTAGCTTTCCACCACATCATTGCTTTCTTAGCCCATTGAAATTCAGCTAAGCGCAACCAAGCAGTCTTGGCACACGGTGCTGACACAAATATCTGTTCCACACGTTCCAGCCACTCATCTGCCAGTTCCCCTGATTCAGTACCCTCAAACCTGGGTGGTTGATAACTCAGAAATTGCGTCAATGTTAACTCGCCAGGTAACAGTACTTGTTCCACTGGCCCTTGCCCAATCGGTGGTGGTGGCACAGGCGCCATCCTCACATTCGCATTGCCACTCATGGCATCCCCAACATCCTCATGATACCCTCTGTCTGTCATAACTGTATATCAAGGGTTAACAATAACATTCACAATTATAAAACATGTTAGAAGAACATCATATTACAAATCCTAACATGATATGTGTTTAGGTAACTTCCTAATACACTTTCTCTACCCATGTTCACCCCGTTCTCGAACCACTGCTCTAATACCACTAATGTGGGGTCCTCTCTAATTACTTAATCCATTATGTATCAATTCAGCATACATACGTGAGTCTGAATTAAGTAAAAACATACACTGATTAAGAGTTTCTGACTAGTTAAGTTGTTACAAGGGTTATAAAAATCTAACCAACTATACATCACATGTACAAGCAACAACCTAATCCAAGATAACTCCTAGGCAGTGGTTCAGCTCGCAGTGGAAAATGACTCACATCCCGTCCTCCCACGTCTATGAGTCCCTACAGAAACATTCACATGACGTGAGTATAGATAACAACTGTCTCAGTGCAATATCAAAACACAATATCAATGATAAAGCACAATAATAATCATCAATATGAATGCTCTGTATCATGCATCAACAAATGCAACTATGTCATGACATGTCTCATCACACATCCTATTATCACGAGACTAAGATGATATGTCTATTTCCGCTCAATATGTCAGTGGAACCGCCTCACATCTTCATATTAGCAACACATATCATAGTACCGTCCTCACATGATAATAGCCAGAGCATATACCCAAAACCGGTTATATCTCTCATACCAAGTATATGTAGCATACCCGAGCATATACCCAAACCAGGCGTATACCTCAAATGCTAAAGCATATACTTCATCCATCTCAAATTCATGATATCCATGAATGTACATGCATATGATACTACCAATCATATGATACCAATCTCATAACATCATCACACAATATCTATACTCCGTACGTCAACACGTACATGTTCTGCGACAAAAACGATATAAATTAGGCGTCACTGTCTAATCACCTCGTTGTCCCGTCCCCTGTGATGATGCTACAACAATACCAACAATATATCATGTTATCATAGGCACTAAAATCAAATGCTACAAAATATAACATTTTTAAAATCTGTGCCCTGGCAATCAATCACTATATTTCACTGATCGATCGCCATACTGTTCTGCCCTCTCGCGATCGATCGCCACTACCTCGCGGGATCGATCGCCAAAATGTACTGTTTCTCGCGATCGATCGCCACATTTTCACCGATCGATTGCCACGTGATTTAACCGCCTTATATTTTTGCTCTGTCTCGGCGATCGATCGGCACAAAGCTAGCGATCGATCGTCGATGTCCAGAAAATCAAAACATGGCGATTTTGAGCTTATCTTCATGGTGTATCTCCTAAAATTCAAAATTCAACATTTAAATATGTTTCATGCAATCTCTAATACATATAAACATGTTTCTCTCCTCATACAACTTAATTCTTTTCATGATAACAAGTATCAATTCAAAACATAAAGATTCAAACTCACATGCTTCAATTTCAACAACTAACCAACATAGACATCATGTGCTATGAAATTCTTACCAGCAAGTATAAAATCCTCTTCACTACACTTCTTAGCTTGATTACGAAGTTTACTTCCAAGTTCAAGACCCAAAACCAAGAGAAGATTTAGAGGTGCTTGTGTAGGGATTGTGTAGGTGAAAATGGTATTATGAGTTTGATATCTGATTTTACCTATTTAATTAACTCTCCAAATGCAAACTCAAACTCACATCCACATGCTAATGGACATTCAAATGAAACCAAAGGCATAGGAAATTCAAGCCAAATGCATATTAGTCCATGTTACTTGATATGTCCTACACTTGATTTAAATCAAGTCATTTCTATGCACTAATCTTGTGCATCATGTTTCATTCCTTGCCAAATATCACATAGTCATGTCATGTATGTGAGTAGTAGTAAACCTCGGTTCAACCCGAACCGAGTCTACATCGTACCGTAATTATTCAAAATTACGCTATAATCATATGACACGTGTATAAATTAAATCGAGGCATTACACTTCATGATCCTCATAAGAGTTTTATGAGAAGCAGTTGTATGAGAGAAGAATCCTGACGGGTCTTCTCTGATCATGTGCTGAAGGAACTCTCATTCATTCTATTCTGAGCTGGATTCACCTCCATCAGAATAGATATCTTCTTCGTAGATGTTTTCATCTGAGGGAATATCCTCAAATTGATACACATGTACCAAATCCTGGAAATAGACAGTATCCTCAAACTCCTTGGTATGCTCGAACTGTCTTACTCCACGGCTTTGGTTTTCCGGACAATCTGTTGAGATATGTCATATTGCTCCGCATGTCCAGCAGTTACAATCTCTGAAACTTTCATTTGCACGGGTATGAGTGCGTTTGAAGGTTCTTTTTATCGGTGCTCTGCTCGAACTCACTTGATTAGAACCTGTTGATTAGGTTCTACTCCTTGTTGGTCCTGATCTTTGCCCATATCTGTAACTTCGGGCTTTCTACTTTGACCAGAACTTTCTAGATCTCCATGAAGACCTACTTCTTCTTGAACTACTTACTCAGGCATATGGATGAGCTCTGTGCTTTTTCATCTTTCGCCTCTGGGGGTAGTTTCCAATAATGTAGGGATATCATTCCCTGTACAGCAAAGAAGAGCTATTTTGTTGATTCCTTTGAGCTTCTTGAAATTCTTTTGGAGTTTTGCTTGGTAGCACCACTCCACAAGCTTTACCTTAAGAAATGATATTCTCCTGGACACCGTCTCAATTGCATGAGGTGTATATTCTTGGATAAACATTTCTCTCCATGGGCTCGGTATTTTGGCATAGAACAGTTCTGCTGCATCTTTTTCTTCTATCTTTGTCTTCCATCGATACTGTAAAGAGTTTGATGTACTCATCTACATAACAGATATCATGTAGTTCCAGGCTAATCAGAGCTTGTCTGTATTTTTTAGCATTCTCTTCCTCTATTCCCTCGAAGTAACTTACTCCAATGAAACAGATTTTAAAGAATTTTGCCATCTTGTCCACGATTTCTTTCAGGGACTCTCCGGCTAAAACTACTTCCTTGGTACCTGGGTCTCCCATATCCCAGGCAATCTTGTCTGATCCTTCCAGACTCATTTTAAGAAGTAAAATGAATCATTCTTTACTTAGGTCAAGCGTTCCTGCTGCTATTCTCATTGCTGAAGCACATTCATCAATAAGAACTTCTTTGTTTGAAATCCAAGATATCCATGTTGAGCATAAGTTCATATGGATGGATTGGATCTAACTGCGATTTTTCGTAAGGCATTTGATGTATATCTGGCCTGCGAGAATGGTTTCTTGTTCCAACTGGGGGATCCAAAGTTGCTGATGTGAAATCTTCCTGTGTGGCATACTTTGATCACCTTCGATTGGATTGTGTGACCTGAAACTCTATTGTGGTGGAGGTCTTGGTACAAGCTCTCCCGTCTTAAATTCTACGAGCTTTAATCCCCAAACAAATCAGCAAGATCTCCAAGATCTTCTAGGTTGATTCTTTCCATTACAATGTTGGAAGTATGGGCTCTCCTCGTAGGACTGTAATCATTTTTTCAGTCTCCGTCAAAGGTCTTCGGACCTCCTCTCCTTTCCCTTTTTGGTGTAAAAGGGGTTCTGTTCCGTAGGACGGTGGTAACCATCCTCCGTTTCTTCTCCCTGTAGGACTTGGTCTTGACTCCAACTCCTTGACTTGGGTTTGAACATCTTGAAGATTTCTAAGAATTCCTCTTTATGTTTAATCATAATCTCCATCTGACTCTGAATCTGATGGATCTGTGCAGGGACATGGTATTGAATGTAGCCATAACGCTGCACTGTCTTCTGAATCTCTCTAAGATCTGGAATATCTTAGAAGAATCTGGCTCGATTTCTTGAAAGGTTGGTCTCCCATCCTAATCATCTGGTCCGGATCCTGTTGGATCATTGGGTCTGGAACAACGTCCTCGTGTTCAGGATGATCGTCTTCATGAAGTTCGGCCAACTGGAACGCGTAGTTTGAGGTTCACTTGATGAAGCCTCTTAGCCATCCTTTCCAGTTTCTTGTAATGGTTTATGCCTGGTGTGCATAAACATGTTCCTCGTAATAGTTTCCACTTATGGTTGAAGCGTTAAGCTTCTGCCATATGTTTCTGATTTAGTGCTAGTACCACCTGTATGAATGACACTTCGAACATTCATTCGGGTCCATATATCTTGAATCGTCTACTCCGTATAGGTTACAAATTAATATTCAAGATATGATTATAGTATTTCCAGAATAAACCTAGGCTCTGATACCGTTTTGTGCCAAGGATCGCAAAAACAGGGACTTGTAAAAAGAAGAAGTTAAATACCACATTTTATAATCATAAGGATATATAAAATATAATTAAATATTTTATAGAGCTTTTTTATAAATAAAACAAAAGTTTAGGGGGTAGAATACAACTTATCAAACTATTGAGGGGTAAAAAAGTCAAAATAAAGCACCAAACTGATTTAAATTTTTTAAATTGAACCTATTTGATTAGAAGTTTGTCAAACTTGAATTTTTCTACACTATTATTTTTTAAATAAATTACGTTTTCCAAAAGGATACCTCTCACGGTGTGTTCACGGGCCGTATCTGACCGGATCCGACCGGTCACGGGCTCGATTTGGATGGAACCGGACCAATCCGGTTCCGAACCGGATTGGTCCGGGTATAAACCGGTTCCAACCGGAACCAGTTTGGCGATCTATCGCCGTGTTCGGCGATCGATCGCCAATAGTTTCTGTTTTTTTTAAAACCAGGGGTCTTGGCGATTGATCGCCAGGCCAAATTTTTTAATTTTATTTTTTTTTTTCAACCCAAATCGTAAAGGAAAAAATACATCATTATTGAATATGGAAAAAAAAACATAAAAGATACATCATGTGAAATTTATAAAAAATACATTATTCATCATAATTTATAAGTATAGTCTTGGCCAATTCTTCTTCTTCTTCGGAACTTTCATTGCCGAACTCGTCGATTCCTCATTCTCTCTTATTTCTTCTCTCAGCATCGAACCAATCTCTTAGCAGCGTAAGCATGCACAATGATTCTGCTTGTAGAGAAACTCTAAAGTCTCCAATGAGCCGAGCACAAGTTGAAAATGCCGACTCTGATGCGACACTGGATGTTTGGACTGCAAATACATCTCTAGCCATTTTTGCTAAGACTGGATATTGTCTTGCGTTTGCTTTCCACCACTTTAGTACGTCAAAATTTTCATCTGTAATGAACATTTGACCCAGGAAGAACTGCAACCATTTGAAGCGGTAGATGACACTCCGCTTCCTCTCTGCTGCTTCTTTCTTCCAAGGCTCCGCAACAGATTAATCCCTCCGCTTCGTGACTGACTAGCATCTTCTTCTTCTCCTCCTACTACACGTGCCGATGAGCTCTGTCCCTGTTCACTGTGGTACAATCCAAACATATTTTGGAGAGAATGCATTATTGACGTCTTTTGATCGTCAACATCCTTATCCAAAAACGTACTATAATATTCAAAGAAAGTATCGAAAGATCCTACACCCTGACTTGGGTCTAACAATGTAGATATACAGTGCACGTGTGAAATTTGTTCCCAGATATTTTTAAACTTCTCCTCCATACGATAAACCAACGACGTCAACTCAATATCATCTCTAAATTCAATAAATTTACAAAACATGTTAAATACAAGTGGAAGAAAATAATGAAGAGTAGGATTACAAACACCGGAGAAACGATCTGTTGCATCTTTAAAGGTTGATCACAAAGCAGTTAAATTATTAATAAAAAACCAATCCTTATCAGACAATAAATAACTTTCATCACTTTCAGGCATTTGATAAGAGTTATAAAAAGAAGTTAAAGCATCTTGGTAAGGTAACATTGATTCTAACATTTTGTGGCAAAGAATTCCATCGACTTACAATGGGCGGTGGAAAAAGAGTAAACCGAAGGTTCTGACTTGCACACGTATGTTTCCAATCACGCTTAATGTGTGACTGTCGTATCCATTGACAACCGTTTTTAAGTTTGTCTATGCTACTATATTCAGCATCTTCATAACCATCTTTTACTGCTAAATTAATTATATGGCATGCACATCTAACATGGAAAAAAACACCATTAAGCATTGGTCGTAAATATATTTTAAGTTCACGCATTGCCGCGTTATTATTTGAAGCGTTGTCAAGTCTAATCGAACAAATTTTATCTGCAATTCCATAAATCTACAAACATTAACAATAAATTTAGCAATTTGGGAACCAGTATGTGCAGATTTTAATTCATCCAGTGACAAAATTCTTTTCTGCAAACACCAGTTATCATCAGTCCAATGACAAGTAATAACAATAAAAGAAAGTAGTGCGATTTTCGTCCAAATATTAGTAGTTAAACTTAATCTGCAGTTAATAGAAGAAAGATGATCAACTAAAGTCTTACGGTAATCAAGAAACACATCCACAATATTTCTTTTCAAAGTATGCCTAGAAATATGTCTAAAACATGGTTGGATACCAGAAGAAAATTCAATAAAGCCATCTTTTTCTGAAAACAAAAAGGAAGTTCACATCTTACAATAAAACGAACGAATAATCTTTTGTTCATTTCCGGTGTTAGATAAAATTAGTGCCACACTGAGGATTAATTTGAAGTTGGGTTGGTTCTCTACCTAATGGTTGTAAAGTAACATCATCAAAATTATGTTTTTTAACTAGATCTTTCTTAAAAGTTCGGTACCGCAAGCGGAACCACCTGTTTTATAATTATATGTGGTTTTACATATTTTACAAATAACAACAGATTCGTTCGTACCTGGTTTTGTCTCGACGTCAAAAGGATCCCATACCTTGCTTCGTTTGGGACGGTTAACTCGTGCGACTCGAAGCGGCATTAGTCGCGGATGACCCGCTGGGGGCCGGATTTGGGGGGGCCGCCGGTTCTACAACATGTTCCGCTTCTTCAACATCATAAACATTATCAAACTCGGCAAAAATATCATAATTTTCTTGGAATAAATGTGGATTTGAGGAACCACCACGACCAGTAGAAGAAGATGACATCGTATTAGTGGAAATATGAAAAAATGAGATAATTGAATAAAAGATTAGAATTGTAAGAGTAAGAGAGTTGGAGATGAAAAACTGAAGAGGAAAAATGAGGTATATAGAAGAAATTTTTTTAAAAAAAAAAAAAAATTTTTGGTATGAAACCATTGCCCAACGGCAACAGTTTCATACCAAAAAATTTTTTTTATTCTTTTACACCGGTTTCGAAATCGGAACCGCCGGATTGGCGGTTCTGAATCCTGGGAACCGATCCGATCCGGGTAAAAACTCGATTGATTCCGGTTTAAAACTGGACCAACTCGGATTGAGATACCCCCCTAGTATTTTAACGAGTTTGTGTGCTGACATAATGGAGGAGTTAGATTGTTTATTCAACACCTAACTTCCAAGAATTTACGTTTTTAGAGGAATCACTTGGCCTCTCCCAAAATTTTAAACCCTTGATTTATCCCTAAAGCCCCGAGCAATTTGCTAATCAAATCTGACTGCTTCTCTTTGAGAACTAATTTCAAATCCCATCTGTGCTTCCTTGTTTATCAGATTTCCGGTTAATGGGAAGTTTTCGAAATATTGAACTGCTCTCAGTCTACATTTCTGTGCTAGAACGTAGATTTGATTTTTTGGATTTGTTTGCATATCTGGGTGCTGATGACTTGCAGGTATAATGGGTGTTTTTCATTTTTTTATTTACTCCTGCTATGCGCGCTATAGCTCTTTTCGCTCCCATAATTATCAAGGGATTTTCTTGTTTTTGTCCGGTTTCTCGTGCTTTGTGTAGTCGAACAATTAATGGCGATGATATTGTAAACGGGTTCGGGGCAGTTGAGGACTTTCTTCATGAATCTTGGAAAAGCTCGAGTTTTGAGTCCAATGTGGATGATAATTTCTCAGCTTTATAGATACTACTGGTTCTTCGGGAGCCAGTGGCGATTCTGAGGGCTACAATTATCAAAAGTCTAGTGCAAAACAGAATTTTATTGATGAGGTGAGGAATGATGCTGTGAGGATTCTTGAAATTCTGCTTCAAGATGGCCCGGGATTTGATGCAAAACCCGTGTTAAATGATCTAGGAATAAGGGTTTCAGGTCTTCTTGTGAGAGAAGTTCTATTGGGCATCTTAAAGACTATAAATTATGCGAATAAAAATAGGCATACCAAGCTGGGGTACAAGTTCTTTGTATGGTCTGGTGAACAAGATAATTATAGACATACAGTTAATGGTTATCACATTATGATGCAGATCTTTTCAGAGTCTGAGGAATTTAAGGCAATGTGGAGATTGGTTGATGAGATGATTGAGAGAGGGTATCCTACTACTGCGCGTACTTTCAACATATTAGTATGTGCCTGTGGTGATGTTGCATTAGCTAGAAAAGTTGTGGAGAGGTTCATTAAGTCGAAGACGTTTAATTACAGACCATTTAAACATTCTTTTAATGCTATTCTACATTCTCTTTTGACACAAAATCAGTATAGACTGATAGAATGGGTGTATCAGCAGATGTTAGTCGAAGGCCATTCCCCAGATGTGTTAACTTATAATATCATCATGTGTGCCAAGTTTCGGTTGGGGAAGCTGGATCAATTTCACAGATTACTAGATGAAATGGGGCAGAACTGGATTTTCTCCCGATTTTCATACATTCAATCTCCTTCTACATGTTCTTGGTAAAGGGGACAAGCCATTAGCAGCATTGAAGCTTCTGAACCACATGAGAGAAGTTGGTGTAAATCCAAGTGTTCTCCACTTCACGACATTGATAGATGGGCTCAGTCGGGCTGGAAATTTGGATGCCTGCCTTATTTCTTTGATGAAATGATAAAGCATGGGTGTAGGCCTGATGTTGTCACTTACACTGTCATGATAATGGGGTATGTCGTGGCTGGTGAGCTTGATAAGGCTCAGAAAATGTTTGATGAGATGTTTGAAAAGGGACAATTACCCAATGTGTTCACTTACAACTCGATGATTCGTGGGCTTTGTATGGCTGGGAAGTTTGATGAGGCTCGGTTGATGTTGAAAGAAATGGGATCAAAAGGTTGTAATCCTAATTTTCTTGTGTACACTAGGATATTGAGTTACCTTCGGAATGCACGAAAAATGGATGAAGCTCTAGAGGTGGTGAAACATATGGTGGAAAGGGGGGACTATGTTCATCTACTTGGGAAAATCAAGAGATACAGAAGATGTTAGCTGCTAAGTATATGAAGTTCTTATTACAAGAGATGTAGTGTAACATATAGGTGAAAATGTGCTCAAAGATTTAGCTGTTGGCCTCAGAAGCTGCTGGTGTAAATATTACCACCCCACAATTTTGATAGTCTTTCCCAAATGATTTACATTTATGCTCGTGTTTTAATAATAAATAATATTTAAAAGAATCACTTCATATATAAAAATAAATAAAGAAAAAAAATCGCTGTGTTTTTGTTTTTGTTCTTGTCAAGTTTTCCCACCCTCGACCGGAGTATTGGCTCCGCCTCTTTTTTTGGTCGACCACTTCTCTTCTCATTGTTTTTGTGTTCAAATATTAAGGCTGCTCTAAAAATAATGTCAAATGGATTTAATACATGGTTGATCTAGACAACGTTTTTTTGGATTTTATGCTGCTCTTAAAATAATATTTGTATCTTCAGCTGCAGCAGACTCGATATGCAGCAACATTTTATAGGAAAAAAATCGCAGCTCTCCTGTGTTAACGTAGAAACTTGAGGATTTTAGACTGCGAAAAAAAAAAAATTAGGTTCTTTTATATGAACAGTATGTTCGATTCCGTCCGTCTTTCTAACATCTATGTCACGGTAGGGGAGGGAGATGATAAAGTACTACATCTTTCACAAGAAATAGTATCTTGGTCTACAATTGTAATACCAAAGATTTGGCAAAGGGTCAGCTGTACAATCAAAGCTATCAACCCCATGTAAATGAATTTATTATATATATATGTTTATCGGTGATGAATTCTTATATTTGAATTCATGTCAAATCAAACCTAAGCAACTTAAATTTGTAAGAGCGGGGACCGTCTGATGGCAGGAAGCTCCAAGAAGTCCCCACTGCGAAGTTGAGACGGCCTAGCAATGTCAAAATGTGCATACAAAATCGAGCCATTGCGAATTAGGCCTGTTATGAATCAGTTTCGTGCGGTATTGGACAGGGTTACATTCCAGTCGTACGGTGGCATGCTGGAAAAGAGGAAGGATTGAGATCAAGAGTTGGATTCAGCTTAATGGGTTCCCTAAGAAGCTGCTGAGCCACATGATCGGCCAATATTGATTGCCTACTGTAAAATTCTCCATTGGTTTCCCTTCCAAACTGCTTTTTGAAGACATCAATGTCACATGCTGCCAGTTTGAAATGCATGAGATAGATTCTGCATATACCCCTCTCAGAATATCGGGATCCCAGTAAGAGGGGCGTTTTGGTCGTCGTAAAAACCCTCTCGTAGGAACATTGATTGGTTAAGATGATGATGAGGGATGGTGCCAATACCGCCAGTAAGAGGAGTGGAGGAACCAGATGTAAAGGGGCTAGATAAGGAGAGAAGGGGACATTCTTCCATTCATGTGTTGTGTTGGGGCGATCTGGATGTAGAAGAGGACTCCCAACTCGAGACACAGGGCATGATATGTTCCTTGGAGAATAGGAATCACTGTGATGACAAGGAAAGAATCAGAAAACAAGTGAGATTTTCAAAACTTCCTTCACAGTAACACACAAACACACACACACACGTGCAGAGACCTCGAATCAAAATTGGATTTTGATATTCTGGAAGAGTGGATAGCAAGTTTCTCCATATCCGTCTGCAGCAGACTTTTCACAGGAACAATAATGCTCTACAGAAGATTCGTTGAACACGTTTCATCATCGAAACATACATGGAAAGGAAGTAAACTTCAAATGACAAGCATGGATTACTGTTTCGATATTGGGAAGATTTAAAGAAAAATAATACCAAAATTATTACTCAATCTACTTACCTAAAATATGAAAAAAAAGCATCTCACAGAATACACATTTCACCAGATAAAGTAGTGTACCGTGGATTTTACAACACATTTGTTCCTGCAGGATGCTCAGAAGTATTAGTTATTTCTTTTGCTGGAGTAGCACCTTTCACAAAAGCGTGCTCCAAAAGCTGAGAAGCTTTGGGACGATACAGGGGATTCCGCTGCAAACAGAGTCTCACAAAATCTTTGCTTCTTCTGAGAGGTGATCTGGAATTGTTGGAAGTTCTTTACTATTTCCAATCTTGAACATGGCTGCCACCTTTAATCACAAAAGACCCGATATATACCAAACAAACAAGAATTTAAATAAAGCTGAAATTAGAGTCAAATAGTTTCACACACCCCTTCGTACTGGCTCCATGGTGGTTTCGAAGTAGCCATTTCCAAGACTGTGCATCCAAGACTCCAGATATCGACAGCTAGGCTACACGCATTAGAATTCCTTATAACCTAAACACAGGAAAAGAAGAATATGGTTAAAGCAACCACAAGAAATTGGGTGAGGTGAGAGATGACGATGATGATAGAAAAACAACCTCAGGTGCCATCCAATAAGGGCTACCTTTAAAAGATAATGGACAGGATTGCCCTGCAATCTGTAAAAATCTTATAACATGAAGGAAAGCGAATAATCCTGACCCTTCATTCCCGTGTACAAAATGTATTTGAAATGCAAAAATTTGACGACACATGAAAGATGTTAAACTCACATGCTTTGCCATGCCAAAGTCAGCCAACTTAACTCGGCCACTTGGGTCCACAAGTATGTTCGCCCCCTTAATATCCCTAATATATATACTTTATAAGAATTCATATCCAGGCCGACGTTGCAAGCACAAAACCAATTCAAAGAAGGGGTGATCAGTGTTACCTGTGCAAGGTATTTTGGCATGTAAATAGGCAAGCCCTGACAAAATTTGTTGAGTATAACTGCGAATGGCTGATTCTCCTAATTTCCCATATTCTTGCAGAATTTTACATATAGAACCGCCAGATACAGATACAATATTCCAAATATATATAATTTATCATCCACCTGATCAGGAGTAAAGAAATCAAAAACATCGGGTAAGTTCCGGAAAACGACACCATGTAATAATTTATTAGGGATCCGTACAAGTTACCATGAATTGTGTTACCATATGTCAGTTTCTTTCAATAAGAAATCAAACATGTAATAATTTATTAGGGATCCATACAAGTTACCATGAATTGTGTTACCAGATGCCAGTTTCTTTCAATAAGAGATACAGTTGGCAACAATTTATACACGAAGTTTATGATTTGCAATAGCAATTCTATAGCCATTAACTTTGTTAACAAAGCAATTATCAGCTTTAAATAGCCGAAAAAGTGCAAGACGTTTGATTAAACTAAGTTCACAAATGAATATTTAGAAAGTTTACACAATAAGAGACCAGTCATAGAAGATAGATATGAAAAAGCAGAGCAGGAAAGTGACAACCGATTCGGATCCATAATACTGCACAATATTAGGATGACTTAAGCGGCTCAGAAGCATTATCTCCTGTAAGAAACAGCAATGATTGTATGAATTTCCTCGTACACATGATAGGCAAAAAAAAATCATCAGCCGAAGACTTGCTTCAAAAACTACACAAAAAAATTAGCCTCCAGTCATTCTAAGGGCCGAAGACTCACTTGTCCTAACTGCTTCGCACTTTCCTTTGACTTTGCATCATCAGCAAATAATGTTACTTCCTTCATGGCACACATTCCACCAGTTTCACTAAAACCCACAGAGAGGCAAGGATACAAACCTACCATAACATAATGGAAAAAGGGGGATAAATGAAAAACAGAGGGGCATGCGAAAATAATAGTTTTCTCACCTGTTAAAACCAACATAAACATGTCCAAAGGTGCCTCGGCCAAGAAACTTTCCTTTTTTCCATCGTGAACCAGCGGTGGTAGGATTCTCTGCTCTTCCCGGACTACGTGGTACTGATGGTGATGTTACAGCTGAATTTGGATGAGAGAAAGGTGAGGAATTGGAAATTGATAGGGGAGGAAGGGGGAGGGGGTGACTTTGTTGTTTTGCATCATCGAGCCAATTATTCTGTGACTCAGAGTGCCCTCCTCCAGCTCTAGGATGAAGAGGCGTTACAGCGCCACTATGAATTCTTGAACTAGGGCCAGGACTTGTCATTCTAGGACTAGGATTAGGTGAATATTCGGGGCTCCCTCTACTGGGCTGCCAAAATAAATGCCCCGACATATCTCCTCCCATTGAATTATGCCCAGAGGTCTGGGCTGAGCCTGGGCTTGAGCATTGACCAGATCCAAGAGAGGGAATATCTGGATAAAGCTTTCCAGCTGGGAAAGCAGAGCTTGTAACCTGCTCGTAGCCAAAAGCTCTCATTGGGCTTCTTGGAGGGACTAGACATTGAACTCTCCGGAGCACTGCAAAAAGTACCATGAGGTGGAACCTGTATGTTCAGCACTTGACTGTTCAAAGGCCGTCTTCTAGAAAGGTGGAGAGAAGGTGTTTTTGTTGTTGTGGAAACATTCACTGGAAGCGGTGTCTCTCTTGAGATTACTGGAACAACAGGGGTCTGATCCTTGACAACAAGCTTATTGGAATGGAATATAGGGGAAAAAGGCCTAATGTCAGTATGACAGGAACGAACCATCTCTAAAAATATCCAAATCATACAAGCAAGCAAATAAAAATAAACTAATAGATGTCCTTCCTCGCATTACTTTAGAGGACCACTCACCTTGAAGGACGTATAGCAGCAGTTCTACCGCTAAAATCATGGTCAGATGCCATAGGGCTACGCTTATGTAACCAACTAGTTCATCACTCTTGAGCGAACATTCACTAGAGATTGAAGCAACAATCAGTTCGCCGTCGAATTCTGATGGGTCCAGCCTATGCCGGTGCATCCAGGTCTCAAGAGAGGCAGAAATGATAATGGTTTGGATCCCTTCCCTACTTTTTGCTTTTCTGTTTCTCCTGTTGTAGCATCAGTATGATTCACATTTGCAGGACCAGGCAATGGAAGTTTTTGGGCTAGAGGCCTTTCGGCAAAACTCTGACAACGTGCTACATGTTTGGAAGGTGACGAAGACCTTGAATGGGCCCGCGACTGAGACCTTTCTCTGAAACTGTATCACTTGACCGTCTTCTAGATCCTCCCAAAATGCATGATGATTTACTATCAGGACTCCTAAATTTCCTCTGTATTGTGTCAATAAACCTTTCTTTGGTTTCATTCTTCTTTGGTTCTTTCGATGATGACTTCCCCCACCAAGAAGGCATGTTTTCTGAAACAGAAAATCACAAAGCAAGACCGTATTCTCAATAACAAAAACAGCTCATGGCTAAAAAGAAAACTGATTCAAATATAATGCAGGTGTGTGTTGCCCCAAAACGTCCAGAGTTGGATTCTTCATAAAGGTCATATGAAATGAAAAAATTCAATCTTATGTCAACATAATAAATAAGGGGAGACATATATTCAACATTATTATTACAACCTAAAGAACTGAACAAGTCAATGGATTGAACTACCGGTTAAGTCAATAAACTATAACATCACATAAAGAATCAACGACCACACCCGGTTACAAGATCCTTTCTTCTTCCTATTTTTCCATCCTCTTTTAATAAAAATCAGTGGTCAAATGGAGCAGTTTTTTTTTCCAGCCATCTCTGTCTTTTCGTTCCCATTTCAATATTTTCACCATAAATATCAGCATAATGAACAATAATATGAAGCTAAACACAATAAGCGAAAATCTTTAACACAGCTACACAAATATAGCAAAAAAATTATTACCATTTATATACCTTTCAACTATTAATCAACAAATACTTTTGATTTTTCCATAATCAACAGCATCAACAAAAATCGATCTTACTACCCTAAATTACAGCTTAAATTCACTATAGATCCACGAATACAAAACAAAATTTCTACAGAAAGTGATTGATAACGTATTAACTGTCATTAATCACGCTGAAACCAAATAAACTTACTCAAAATCTCAGCTCTTCACATCCAAAAAAAAAAGAAACAGCTCACTCTCTCTTCGTATTCCATCACATTTGTGCCTTCGATTTTTTTAAACCCAAAATCCCACGTGCTTAAAGACTACGCCCAGAAAATCTAAGCGCGTGTTGTGAGTGGGTTGAGACGTTTTCGAATAGAGCGCGTAAGTAGAGAAACTTGTGAGAGTAGAGAGAGAGAGAGAGAGAGAGAGAGAGAGCGAGAGTTGTTAAGGATGAATTTTAAATGCAATTATCGTAATTATTAATAAAAAAAGGGAAAATTACAAAACCTAGTCCAAATTTCACTTTACAACCATTATTTAGAAAAGTACAGTTTGCATCCTCAACTTTCATAAACTGTAACACTTTGCATCCACTTGACTGGGTTTGATATTTTTATCAAAAAGATTTATCTTCATATTTTATTATCGACATATATCTTCAACCTTAGAGCTCCTTAACCTAGTTATTGTAAATTTTAAAAAAATTAAATTAAATTTTTTGGGTATCAAATTTCATTCTTTCCGAAATCAAACAACTAAAAATTTTGATATCCAAAATATTTTTTAAATTTTTTAAGATGTATAATAGTTAGCTCAATGGGTTCTATGTTGAGGAGAGGTAAGGTGATGATTGAATGTGGTGATGAATCTTCGATAAAAATACCAAACTGAGTCAAGATGATGCAAAGTATTACAATTTATGAAAGTTGAGTATGTAAACTGTAATTTTCCAAACAATAGTTGTAAAGTAAAATTTAGACCAAATTATAGGATGACTTTTGTAATTTTCCCATAAAAAATCATAAAAATATTTAGTTAATATATTATTTTTAACAAGCAGGAGTGCAGGACAGTGATCTATTATCAGAAATATTAATAGATAAAAATGATAAAAATATATATACATGATCCAAATTGTGTGTATATAATGTCACTAAAAATACGTACTTGTTAATTAAACTAAAAGTTATATACCACTCAATCTCATTCGCATGTCCTCGTCAAAGAAAATAAATATAGTTTCCCAATAACATAATTTTCAAGAATTTATGCTTTAAACAACAAGATCTAAACAGGTATGTTTACAAATGTGATAGTATGTTACATCGAATATGTTATACATGATTTATTGGTTGCTATTTGCGACCCAATATAAGGGGAATCAATCATTAGATGTAAATATTTTCATATAATTATTTGATTTATTTTTAAGGACATTTGTTTTAAAGGGTTGCATCAAACAAACGTTATGCAGATACTAAATATTTATTGACTATTGTTATTAAGGGTAGCATCAAACTAACCGTTATACACCTACTAAACATTTATTGACTATTAAATAATCATTTTTTTATAAGAGAGTGGACTTAGATTATAATTTATTGCTGTCCAATGTACAATGTAAATTATAAAATATTGTTGACTTTGTGCTATGTCTGAGTCAATTGTCTTTGTTATCTGGACTTTGACAAAGTATCGGTGGATAAAAAAAATGTTAATAGAAAGACACATAACCATTTCTAAGTTCCTTCGGTTAAAGAAATCAGTTGATTTACTTGCTCTTAAATGTAAGGTTTGATGGGACTGATGGACTCATACTATCTAGACACTGGATTACTCAATGCTATGGACTTCGCATTACTCGCATGCATTATCTTCACATATTTACTTGGTGCCTTCTCGTTAGTGTTATCTATTGATCGTTGTAATTCATGACGTTTTTTGATTGGTCGGTGGATTGCGATTCATTTGTATACCGTCGTATCTTTTAAAATAATATGTTATAAAAAAAAAAGACACATAACCACATATGAACTATGTCTGCATATACATATATTATGAATGTTTATACCATAAACCTGTATTACTCGTATGATTACACAAATTATTGTGGGTTTGTATAATCATTTACTTTCATTTTTTGGAAATTAAAAACATTTTTAGGACAGAGACAAGCATCACACAATAAATTATTGGAGATAATTACAGACTTAACATCATTAAAAGCCAGGTCATTGACTCAGATTCGAAAGGGGGGATGCATTTAGCTGGACTATATAAGGGAAATTAAAGCTTGTATTTATTTGATATGGAAATTTGTAGTTTTTAGATAAAAAAAAATATATAAATATTTTATTGAAGCATTTAATATTTAAATATAATTCCACGCGGATATTTTTAAATACAATTCCGTCTCATTAAATAAATAGATAATAATAATTATTTTTTATTTTCCAAATATAATTTGTTTCCACTACCACATGTAATTAACATTTAGTGGGTGCTTTTCCAAAAGATACATCTCCCAAAGCTATCAAATTAATGGAACATGAATATCTTTGCAATTGCTTATTCAAATTACTTTTATGTTACTTTTGTTCAAAGTTGAAAAAAATTATTTTTAAAGCGAAATCATTGAGTTTTTGCTATTAAAATAAAAAAAACAGCTTAATGAACTTCAATTAATTATAAATTTGACACCGTTCAACTTAAAGCAGACGGAAACATCTCATGATTTGTTTCTCTGCTCTCTATTTTTACCTGTTTTTTTTAGAGAAACAATTTCAGAAAAAAAGAAATCAACACCAAAAATCTATTTTTTTCCTTTTTTGTCTGAAAGTAGATAATCACGTCTAATAACAAACACTCAATGTTTTTTGGTTAAAAGCATTTTTTCCAACTTAAAGCAAAAACGACAAAAATATTTGGATAAGCAATTGCAAACACATCCTAAAATCAGAAAATCGTATATTTAGATTAATTCTTCTTTCAAAATATTTAAATTTACTTTTGTAGTAACAACTTTCTGTAATATACAAATAATCTTTTGAATTATAGCTTACTTCTTTTAACTCAACGAATGCTGTTAAATTAAACAAATCAAATCATTTGTCTAACTAGCTAGCCAGTCGAAGTACTAAAAAATATCGAATTAACAAAATCGAATTGGCGGTCCATGGAAATAATAATAAACTATGAAAAATATTTTATAATTTCCAATTCCTCATATTTTTCCCTTTATTACTTATATGCCATAGTATTTTCGAATTGTATATGAAAAATGCAGTATGCCTAATTATGACAGCTTAAGAAAATTAGCAAAGTATGATTAGCAACTAAACTATTAGATATTAATGTAAATGGAATATGCATGTGCAGTCAATCATTGAGTAGCTCTATTTAGTTTTAATTGAGGCACATAAAAAAGAAATGTTCTTTTAGATACATGATATTATGGCAACTTTAATTATGTTATTTATGACAATTCATAATTGTTTATACATAATTTTTTAATTTATATAATAAAGATGTGGTAATTGTTCTAGGAGAAAACATGGATAGGCATATGTAGAACTTGTACTGATGTTTTTCTTCTATGCACTGGGTGTGCACCAACACCAACACATATAGCGTGCGTGCGAGAGAAAAACCATTGTTACTGGGAAGATGGCTATGGAACAATGATAGTGTTATTCTGATAGCATGAGATAGATTGGTTGGTTAATATACCTAAGGTATAGCCTGAATAATAACATAAAAAAAAAAAATAAAATCTCATAAGAACACTATTATCCGGTATGATAGTGAGTTTAGAGATGCCTTTCTACTGTACAAATCCATGTGCACTTCACCAATAAACAAGCTTGAAATCCTGATTTCTAAAGTTTGGTATTTTTATCGAGGTATAAGCACGTGTTTGGCGTTAACCGGCACTCGATTGCAGCATTGGAAAGAAAGTCCAGTTGTTTTGAGGGCCGGATTCCTTCTTCACAGCTTTATCATTTGTCCACCACTCACATTCGGTAATGGATTTGTCTGAGGCTTGTCCCTTCGCGTTGTTGAAGTAGAAATCTTTGCTTGAACCAAGAGAGATTGTACGATGGTTTTGATGGCATCCATCTCCTTCCATATCCACAGCCATAAACTATTTTCATTCTTTGTCGAAGATATTGCCTCTGGTGAGATTCTTGATGTGATTATACATGAATTAGGGACTGGTTCCTTCACAATACAAGTGGGTATATCTTCACCATTTAGTTCAAATGACACTCTGCGATCGACAGTTCCATCATTTTGTGATCCCTGGTCAGAGTTAGCTAATGAGACTACTTCAGATATTTGGTTATCTAAAAGGTTACTGCCCCGAGATGGGGATTCTCCACCATTAGGTGTCAGGGTTCCAGAACCGAGCCTTGAGAGCCAGCTATTTGGTGTCAAAGTTCCAGAGCCTAGCCTTGATCCCCAGCCATTGGGAGTTATTGATCCAGAACCAAATCTTGAACCCCATTTACGGTTAGAAAAGTGTTCGTAGCCTATAAATTGGGAGATTCCCCCATTCGCAATTCAATGATTGCACGTTTATCAGGTAAAGGCGAAGATGTTTCAGAATTAGAAATAGCTGAGCCTGGTGATTTGATATAACCACCAGGGCTTCCAGGGTATGGGTAGGGTATATAGTCATACTGGGACAATGGGTATTTTCAGATTCTCCCACTACATCTCTTGCTCTTAGCAAGAGATGACGACAAAAGCTGAGCCAATGGGACTTCTGGTGACGAAGGTGTGTCAATTGCACTGATTCTGGAGGCGGGGTAAATGAAGCTGTAGAAGGCTCAGTTGTGAAGGTAGAAACAAGGGAGGCGAAATAATCCGGTCTCGTAAGCGTAAGGACGATTGTGAAAATAGGCGCGGTCCCCCCTGGGGAGTAGGCATGAACAGAAAGTATACCTGCAGGTGATTGATGAGTGGCAGAGGAAGAATTGGATTGAAGAAAATATGCGGGAGACGAGGAGGGGCTATGAACGGAAGCATGATGGTGGCAGGATGATTCAGATTTTCAGTGTCCTGAGCTATAATCCTCTGTGAAGTTGGTTCTGACAAATGACAGCATGGGCCGATTCGTTTGTTGTTCTTGTGAGCACCAAAACACCAATAGAGACTCCAACCTCCCCATCTTTTTTCTGGAGTGAACAGAAACAAGGAAAAGATTATATTCCACACGCAAATATAGGATAAATAGACGATCAAAATATTCAAATCTATAAGAGCTCCGTAGGAAACCAATTTGTGATTATAGTTGATATATTATGGGGGCCCTTCTTGGCTTATGAGGCCCTCTTTTAGCCCACAATCAATTCTCTTCCACTCAACTCTAGCTACATGTATATGTTGATGTTATATCTCTATCTTAGAGCAAAAGCCAAGCAGTTAAAAACAAGGTGATACAAAAGGATAAAGCATTCCATGA
>CAJQUN010002372.1:0-27874 GCA_907163345.1 Haberlea rhodopensis | reverse complement strand
GTAATTTAAAGACGTTGGCTGCCACCATAACCTCACCTCTAGGGTTCCGAAAAATATTTGTATGTATTCGATTTAAGTCCTACTTACAGATCAAGTCAATATGATTGTCTAAATGATTGATATGGTTAGTTTATGTATTTTTATTTAAAAATGTTATGTTTTGATATTAGTTGTGTTGGAATTTGACCCTTCAAATTCACCCACCATGATTTGAACATTTTAGAGAAGAGCAAGAAGAAAAAGGATAAATAATAATTACACAAGGATTTATTTGTGAAAAACTCACAAATCAGGAGAAAAACCACCAGGACCAGAGAAGAAAATACGCTATATGAAAAATTATTATAACACACATTTTTTTCTACCCCAACCACACCACAAACCTTTCTACTAGACACACTTTATAACTCACACATCTCCCATTACTGAAAGACATCTGATAAAATCTTTTCTGATGGTTGAAGCTCAGTCACAGCTGCAATCACAGAGCATACTAAATTTTTTACAAGATTCTAAACACAAGAGGAGGAATTCTATCTATCAAAGCAAAAAAATGCTAGCAAGCTATTGACTGGTGCACGTAAAATTGAAGCCTAAAGCTCCTTTTATATTAAAAGATTTGGCCAATTCTTTACCCAAACCGATGTGGGATAAAGAAAAAAGCGCAACTCATCATGTGGGTATAAGTGAGGCAAAATCGACAAGTATTTTTCTGAGAGTTTATAAAAATTATTATTTTCTATCAACATAAATAATTAGTAGATCCCTTCTCTTTTAAACGAGCCGTGCTTGGAATTTAGCAAAACCACTACCCAACAAGAGCTCAGAGATTCCAAATAGTTGATGCCATTAACTATGCACGTAGTGGGTCTGTATTTTTATTGGATTTGAATCCCTTTAATTTAATAATCCACACAACGAGCTTTTATCTTTGTCCAATACTCACAATGTCCTAATCATTTAAATCACATCATCATCTCTTGAAAAAAATCTAAATGAAAACTGAAAATAAAAGATTAATTATATTTCCATCAGAAGTAATGCATGTAAGCTCATACTATCGCACGACTTCATATACATGAAAAATAAATTCTATTGAGTTGGGAATTATATGGTATATTCGTTATGCTTTCGTAGACGCAATGCTCCTCATTTCCATGACTTAACAATCGTGATCCATCGATACTCATATGGTGCATCCTCCTTTATGTTATCTGTTGCTTAGAAATGGGTTTTGCACCGCCCCATATAAGAAAATAAAATTGCGCATTGTTAATATAGCTTTGACAAGTGTGAAGATCGATCTTATGCAAAAAGTTTATGTTTCAGGTGGTCAGCAAGGCGCGAGGCTGCCTGGCGAACAGATAATGAAATCAAGAATGTTTGGCACACCCAATTGAAGAAACGACTCAAATATCACGAGTCTTCTCAGGACTACAAGAGACACCCAATTATTTCAATCCCCAAATGTGACACAGAAGTCACAGAAAATACCAATTCCAGTCCCATTAGCCCCCAACAATGCTATAGTGAAATGTCATCCGTGACGGATTCGTCGACGGGAAAGAAGAAAACGGCCTTGAAAGATGAAGAAATCGATTATTCATCGGAATATTTTCCTCGTATCGACGAAAGTTTTGGTCGGAAGAATTATCCACCGAATGCTCGAGTCCATTGGATCCTATCCAAAGTGTGGAAGTTGGTTAAGAATTTGATGACAGCATGGACTTTTGGAACAATCTTTTTACTAGAGGTGGAGATACTCAAGATTTACCGAATTTTGAAGGGTGTTTTGGTTTGTTTATGTTTTAAGTAAACGGAGATTTGAACTTTCAAGTTCTTTAAGAACATTTTGATAATCAGTGTTGAAAATTAGATACTGATTAATATTAGGTTGTTTCACTTGTAACGATCACTAATAATAAACATAATTGTTGTGATTAATTAGTTTTGAAAATAGAGAATTGCCACATTAAGTTAGTCAATCAAGATGGCTAGCTAGCTATTTTGACAATTAAATACTTTATATTAACAATAATGATGATGATGACAAGAAAAATTTGGTAATCCATACTATAACTTTTTGAAAAGTACATTTTTTTTTTACATAAATTGATAGTCAATATAGGGTGTGTGATCTGCTCACACTAAAAATATAATGTAATTTTTTTTAAAAGTGGCAACTTTTCTAATAATGTCACAAATTCACAAATTATTTTAATAAAAACAGTTTCACATAAATATTTTTTAAAAAATTAGTCCCACGCAAATTATTTTAACAAAAATGTTCTCGTAATTGAATATGTACTTGAATATGGATAGTATTCAAATTTATTCGTTATTAATGTGATATATGATGAATGTTGTTGGTATGTTTTAATTTTCATGTCTGACGCTCCATGATGAAAAACATAATTGTATGAACCCGGCAAACAAACAAACCAGCAGACAATCAAACAATGAGATCTTTAAATAAAAATAAAATCCCTTAAAGTTTTAATACGATTCGAAAATTCATAATCAAGTCGAAAAAAAAAAAAATTCAACCGAATATTGATTTTCCAGCATTCCATCTAGGATGATTTCGGATATCGACTAATGTGTTTATGTTTAGATATATGTTAGGTTTCCATATTATATTAAAGTGGTAATAATTGGACCTGCGCGTCCACTCCTTCTACTTTCTGTTGTATCCGCCACTGGCATGTTAATCCCATCTATTGTTTGTATATATGATATGTAATCTTTGAGAGATAGTGTACAAGATTGAAGACGAAACACAGGAAATGAAGACATGTATGATGAGAATAAAAATATAATAGGATTATAACATACCTTCATTATACTAACCACACAAATGATCCATGAATGATTCAAGTGGATCAATTAGGGTGCTCATATTGATGGTATGTCCATTGAGACAATTACTTTAACTTTGCATTCAAGTTTTGAGTAAATACTAAATAATTGTTTATTTGTTCATGATTTAGTAAAAATATTATTTATTCATTAGAATTATGTTTCACGATTTTAAGTCATGGATAAATCGTCCAGGGCCTCACAAGCGGGCCACAAGTAGACAAACAGAAATTTGGAATATTTTGATTACAAGTGAGCCAATCAGACCCCATAAAAATAAAATAATCCTAAAAGTTTGGGATTATATAGCAAACGAAGATAAGATCATTTTTTAATTTACCCAAAATATAATATGGAAATTGTAGTTGGTATCAAATAAAGAAGAAAGGGAATTGCTTCATAATATGATGCTTTATTGAGCATATCATCTTAGGTAAATATAGAGATGTCAAACGGAGCGGACGGCACGAGGCACGGGCACGGCACGGGCACGGCACGACGCGGAGCGGTACGACACGGCACGTTTTGCTACAGTGCCGTGCCGTGCCAAGCACGGCCGGAGTATGGGCCGTGCCGGGCCAAGCCATGCCAGGCCGTGGGCTGGCACGGCACGGCACGACACTGTTCCTTTTTTTTTTTACCAGGCGATCGATCGCCACATAAATGGCGATCGATCGCCTATAGGCAGTAAGCAAAATACAGGGGTGGCGATCGATCGCCACAAAAAAGGCGATCGATCGCCTAGAGGCAGTAAGCAAAATGCAGGGGTGGCGATCGATCGCCACAAAAATGGCGATCGATCGCCAATGTCCAACGGTCAAAAATATAGCCGTTCAACGGCTTTTTAAAAAAAAAATTTATTTTTTTGGTTGTTATATATATGTGTGTGTTGAGGAAACATTTTATCCTCTTAATCTGTAAGCTCTATATACTTGAGACGCTATACTCTCAATTTGTTCACAAGAAGAAAGAAATTCATCTTACGTTTGCCAAGACAAGCACAAGCAACAAAGCCAACACTCCTCCTAGCAAATATTTGGTAACTTTTATATTTGTTGCATTAGATAATTCATAATTGTAGTCTATATACATAATGGCCGATTCATCTTATAATGTGAATTATGATGATGAAATCGATCAATTCCAAGAAAAATGAAGAAAGCACACCAAATATTCAATCATCAAGTAGAAGAACTTCAAAAAAAAGAAACTAGCAATGTCTGGCAACTATTCGATGTAGAAATTGTTGAGGGAAAGGGATCAAGTGCAGTTTGTAAAAAATGTAAAAAAGATTATGCATATGCTTCTTCTGGTGGTACAGGTCATTTACTAAGACACATGGCTAAACATGAAAAAGAACCAACTGATGGTAACCAAACTATTCTTTCACAATTCGGTACTGGTAGTAGTAGTTCAAGTTTAGGTATTTTCACTTATAATGTTGAAAGAGATAGATAGGAGAGAACTAGCTAAATACATCGTATGGGCGGAGAAACCTTTTCAATGGGGCGGACGCAAAATTCACTAATTATATTCATTTAGGTTTGCAACCTCAACATAAACGATTTTCAAGGAATACTATTAAATCGGATGCATTCACAATTTTAATGAATATAAAGCAAATTTATTACGTATTTAGGTAATCTTTCATCGAAAGTAGGACTAACAAGTGATATTTGGACAACTTCTTGGCAATGCATCATATCTCTGTGTTACAGGACATTTGATTGACGATAACTGGGTGTTACATAAAAAAAATTTAGGTTCACAAAATTGATTGGCCTCATACGGGTGGAGTTATTTCCAATGCCATTATGCAAGTTACTAATGAATATAATATTAGTAATAAAATTCTCTATTTCATTTGATAATGCAACTAATAATACTGCTGCAATTACTATATTAAAAACTTATTTGAAACCATTTTAAATGGTGATCTTTTTCATATTCGTTGTGCATGTCATATTTTAAATTTGTGTGTGCAAGATGGATTGAAACCACTTGAGCTTCATTTAGAAAAAATAAAGACTACTCTTAAATTTCGTAATGGTTCAGTTGCTAGAAACAAGACTTCAAAAGTTTATGTATTTCTCATGGTATGAATTATAAAGATTTTCTTATGATGTTCCTAATAGGTGGAATTCTACATATTAATGTTGCAAGCATGTTTACCTATAGAAATGTGATCACTTATTTTTTAATGAAAGGATGGCCGAACATTTTCATATTGAAGAAACTGATTGGGAAATTGCTTCTAATATTTGTAATTTTTAGAACCGTTTTACGATGCTACCAATTTATTTCGGGCTGTTATGTTATTATCAACTTCTTCAATATTTTTGAATAAAATTTATGAAATTAGTGAATGTTTTGCATTACATAGATTGATCCGTTTTTTTACAGGTATTGTCGAACCAATGGAGTATAAATTAAAAAATACTGGAAAACTATTCCTATGTTGAATTGCTTGGCATCAATTCTGGATCCTAGATTAAAATTATATAGTGTAGAAATTATAATAGAATCTTATTACACCAACATGGCTTATGAGAATATTAATATTAATCAAGAGAAAGAGCGCATTAATAAATGTTTGTTTGCTTTGTTTTCTTATATGATTCGTTACATAATTCTAGAGCAACTCCAGTAGAGAAAGTGGTAGTAGTGGTGGTAGTAGTGGTAAGGGTTCTGTGTGGACAATGTTAAGAAGAAGACAAGACACTACTTCCGCTTCTTCTAGTTCTAATACATCTTCATTTCTGAGCTTCAGTTATATCTAAACCAAGTCATAAATTTCAGTGAACAAGAATTAGAAACTTTTGATGTTTTGGCATGGTGGAAAGACAATGCTAGACTTTGGCCAGTACTTTCCATAATGCACGTGATCTACTAACTCCTCCGATATCCACAGTTCCATCGGAGTCTTGTTTTAGTGCAGGTGGAAGAGTCATTGATGAAAAAGAAGTAGAATGAAACCAAACACTGTGGAGATGTGTATTCTTTTAAAGGATTGGTTGGATGCTGATAGCCGCTTACAAGGTTGGGAGGACATGATGTTTCTTCGGATGAAAATGAAGAAAATTAGCATATTTTTAAACTCTTTTGTAATTTATTATTTTCTTTTGTTCAATGTAATTTGTAGTTTTCAATTCGTAGTCAATAAATTTTGATTTTATAAGTATATTGTGTCAATCTATATTTAAATATAATATTATTATATTTAAATAAATAAAATTAAACAAATAAAAAATAAAAAAAAATGAAAAAAAAATAAATTGATTTGGGCCGTGCCAGCACGGCACGGCCATAAGCCACGGGCCTATGGGCCGTGCCGGGCCACCCAAATAAGGAGACGGGCCGTGCCAGGCACGGCCCGTCTCCTTAAAGGGCCGTGCCGGGCGGCACGGATTTACGGGCCGTGCCGGGCCGGCACGGCCCGTTTGACATCTAATAGGTAAATATATAATCTTTGATTTTATGGGAAATTCTCCGAGTCCTTTCAGATCGAAAAATCTAAGTAGGAGTGCGTATTTTTTTAAAGCAATCCTCCTAGTCTACTCAATTAAATATGCTATATATGCATCTTAAAATAAAAATTAATTAATTTCATCCACCAAGATGTTCTTCGGAGGAGAACAATTGGATATTTAGGTCTAATTTCATTGCGTATATTTTGCCTATTTGGGAGGAAATTGCATGTTTTAAAACTCTTGATTCTCGAAAATATCCGGCCTTAATTGCTTGAATTGATAATTTTCTAAAACGCTTTGAGAAAGACTGACGCACATATCCGAACCCGACTTTATTCTCTTTAGTGTTAATATAGCCTAGTGAGTCTATCAAGGGTTAATATATGCATAAGAAAAGGAAATTGATTTGGTCGTGAAATTCTTGAAAACTCAATTATGATTATATTACAAGTTCAAACTCCCAAATACTAATTCAGACCATTTCAAGGAAGTAAAAACTTTTTTTATTACTACGTACACAAACAATAAACCACATTTTCCGAGCTAAACAAGAAGCAAACTCCCCATTATCCATAGAAGGTGATTATTTATTCTCTCAAACAAAGAGAGTCGCCCATTCCCACACTTTTTCCACAACATATTTAAGCATCATACTCTCGAGACCTTGATCTGGACTAAACAGTGTAGCTTCTTCTTTATACTTCAAATCCCTGGCATCCTCCCTTGAAATGTCGTATGCATTCGTCAAAACATCGATAGGCATGGCCCTGATGACGGAGAGACGCCCAGCGAGTTGGTTGTTGATTGCATTATCGTTAGTCTTGAATGAGATCCATTCAAAGCCTTCGTTGCTTGCTTTCTTCACCACGACAAAGTTTTGTGGCACGACAGAAGCTGCCCTGGTTCACCTCCTCATCAAACACGCGTCTTCCGTTGTTTCCTACCACTTGAATCCTCGCACTTCTCTGGTGACATACATCGCGGAGTGGGAGTTTGTGCTCCAGTGTGGAGACATTATAGCGTTCTGCAGGTAAAAAGTTATTACTTTATCTGCTAAAAACAATCTCCATTCTCCTGATTACTAAAATCTTACCACACAATATTATCTAGAATTTGGATGAAATTGCCAATTTTCTACCTTATAGAGGACACCTTTCTGAGCACTAAGGCGGACGTAGCTGAGAATAGGAAGCGAATGGCTGTGACGGTGCTCAGCCTTCCGCCACGTGGGTTGTACACATCAGCCTGGAAGGATGATGATCTATATTCTCCCTAATCTTCATGGAGCAAAAAAGTTTCCTCGAGTCCATTGTATCCTCCTCTCCCACGCTCTCGTTCTCTTTCTTGTTCCGTCCTCGCTCTTCTTCGAACTCGGGTAAAACCAAACGGAGCTTCTCTGCACGGACTATGACTCCCCTTTCGTCTTCCCTGGATTGCAATTGCTTATTAATTGTGTGTCGACATCCAAAGCTTCCGCCAGAAGGTCCTGATCAAACCCAGTGAAGATGTTCCCCTTTTCCTCCTCTTCCTCACGACCTCTTCCGCCTTGGGATCCTTGTCCTCTTGATTGCCCTCTCTCTCTGTGTTCACCTTGGCTTTGGGATGCTTGTGGGTTTCCAGCTAGGAAGAATTTCTGCACAACCGAAAATAGATTTTGTCTAAAATACCAAAACTAAGGCAAAGAAAAGTTTCTTGAAATTATTAACTATTGATATCTTACCCTGAAATGCAAATCAAGTTGGTTGTTCTCATTACCAACATCAAGAAGTGCCACAATAGTGATGGGGGTGTCCTTGTCGTTATAAACCCAGTAGGTGAGGGCCTGGGGAATAGCCAGGACATCTCCTTTCCGGAACCTCCGAAGCTTCTGGTGGCGATCATGATATTGGATTCACGACCCTCTGAAGAAGAGTAGCTAGAGCCTGATTCGTATGTCTCAGCACACCCTGGAAACACGATTCCATGGATTCCACTTCCTGTAAAATTTGCCCACATGAACACATTATAAAGATGATCTCAACACATTAAATTCTAATCATGCATGCGTCAAAGGGCATATAAAAACCTGCCTTCAGTAACGTATAAGAGTTGAGGGGCATTAGTGTAGTGAGGAAGAAACAGGCCCTTAGGTTGGATTACGAACCGAACAAACTCAATACCAGCACACTCAAATTCCTCACTATTTGAATCCCAAATCTCGTAATGTCCGCCATCGTAATTGTACTTCCTGCTAGGTTCACGAACATTCAGCCGTTCAATCCGGCACTGGGTTTTGGCCCGTAGGCGATGCTGCTGCTGCTCCTTTAAATTCTGCCAGAACTGCCGCTGTGGAAGTTCAAGCTGCGCGATGCAGCATATGGAACAAGAACATTAACACAAAGCTAAGTGGGAGAAAAACTGAGTTAGCCATGGCTGAAAGTTTAGAAAGTAGAGTGAGTGCTCTCGGTGGTGAAGCGGCGAATGGAAAGTGTTGCGATTTATAGAGGTGGTGGAGGATTTTATCAGGCTTTGACACGTAAAGTGATCGGTGTGAAACAGATGGCTTTTGGGTCTGTGCATGTGTGTTTGTTTGTTCTGCATGGATCGAAGATGGTTTCTTGTATTTACACGCAAGGAGGATGGGTCTTTGGTATGTGGCAGCAAGAAGCTGAGAGCAATTGAATACCTATCTAGTTTTCTTGAATCTTGAATTACCATGAATTCCACCCCACTTCGCAGCTATGTTCTTTCTCTACTTATTAATTTTTTTTATAATTTCATTTACCATAATGATAATATTTTGGAGAAAACTGCTACCAACTCCATTTATGAGATCTGAAAAATCGATCATGAGTAAGAAAAAGCCTTATTTGCCCTTTACAATTACCATGAATGGGTCACCAAAAACTTTTATTGACCGTGGCAAAATTTCATACATAAGGGCTTAATAAATAAAGTGAATATATGGCTAAATTGAGAGAGACAATTCATCTCTATATATTGTGATAGACATACATGTGATTTAAAAATCGACAGTTTATCCTTCAAAGATTTTCAAAATAAACAGTTTATGATATGTGGTTTGAAAAATATAGCACAATGTTCTCTAATATAGCTGGATTGTTTTGAATCTATTCACAAATCACATGATGTTAAGCTAACTATTTTCAAAAATACAGGGAGTAAACTATCTATTTGTAAAACCACATGATGATTCGTTGCCAAAAACGGGCTAAATTACCTCATCTTCCTTTTTATTTCCGTCGGTAATTAAATTTAATTAGAGTTAAGGGTAACACTTTCTCTCATGTTAAGTCGAAGCTATCAATATTCAAAACTACCCAAAAGATAATGGTTAGGAAGTTGACCACATGGGTTAGATCACCTTGGAACTAACTCATGTAAGACAGATCATGACCATTGGGTGAGCACGTGGGTAAAACCCACCTGCTCGCATCGAAATTCATTTCTCGTTAGTATTGTTTTTTAGAGGAGGTGAGCTAAATATTGTTCCGCACATTGTGAGACTCGAACTTGAGTCTCTTAAAAATAGATGTGAGCTCTTACCAGTTGGGCTAGGCCCATGAGCTCTCGTTAGTATTGTTTTAGGGAAATTTCGGGCCGGTGGTACTACTTAGTAAAAGATTTTTCGGCCCAGTCACCCTAAAAAAAATTCTTTCAACTAGGTCCAATTTTGGATACAATGACCAAACTAACCCTAGATCTATTCTAATATAAAAAAGAATTCAAACCATCTTCAGTCTAAGTATGAGATTTCCTTCCAATTCCACCTTTGCCTTGCCCTTGATTCCTCGTCCAGGCCACACATTTATCTCCATTTTCCATCATTCTTCATCTACACACCTAAAAAACAGTCAAAACCAGGTCAAAAAATTATCACCATTTTCGAGTTGCTGCGAAATGGCGCGCGAAGTTGGAGAGAAGTTTAGGGTCTTGGAGGACGTAGAAAGTGGTTTCGTTTGAACGGAAGAGATTTCTCATTTCCTTGGATTGAAGAAATAGAGATAAAGGGAGATTGCTTGGACGTAAAAATTTCAATTTGTCTCCCCAATGCTTTTTAATTTCTTTAAAAAATTTTGAACGTAGACGCTTTTTTTTTTTTTAAACCATTAACAAAAGTTATTTGTACGAGAGCGTTTGATCGTTCTTAATCTACATACAATCCAGTGAAAGATGGTGGTGCACATGCATATATTAAGGTGATAAACTTAATTTTAAAAGGTGCATTCATTTGTGTCTACCGGTGCATGTAAATTACATGCACCGGTAGACTCAAACGATGCATGCATATTATATTTACATGCACCGCACGAATCTAACGGTGCATGTAATTACATGCACCTTTAGAAAATTACACGCACTACCAAACACAAGCGGTCATGTATATTATATATTTACATGCACCGCTTGAGTCTAGCGGTGCATGTGAATTACATGCACCGCTAGACACGAACGATGCATCTTAACATTGATTAAGCAGCCAATTTATAATTATACTCTCGTCGTTTATACAGATCCACCCACTCATTATTTAACAACAAATAAAACTATCATCACACTCAACTATTTAAAAAACTCGTAATATAAAATAATTTATCACAACATGTGCAGAAATTAAAGCTTAGGGTCCTGGAGACGTAAAAAATGATTTCGTTTTGATTGTGATCGTCTTTAACACTTACTATATGATACTTATTTATTATGTAATTTGAGAACCAATGCAAATGTTGAGTCTACCGATGCATGTAATTTACATGCACCGGTAAACTATCGGTGCATGTAAATTACATGCACCGGTAAAATTTTGAGTCTACCGGTGCATGTAATTTACATGCACCGACAGACTATAGGTGCATGTAATTTACATGCACCGGTAGACTACCGATGCATGTAAATTACATGCACCGGTAGACTAATGGTGCATTACATGCATCTCTATGTGTTGCTTGCTTGTTTAACAAATTGAAAAGCAATAACCAAACGAATTTAATCTGCAAAACCAAGAACGAAACACAAGTGAATGTGATTACATGCATCGATATTCATTGTATTGACGAAGAGACAACCTTTTCAACAATGGTATCTCCTCCAACAAATCCATTTCTTGGTAAAACCAGGCTCACTTCATAGTCTTCCACGGTTTTTCTTTTTTTAACAGAAAGTGATTTCAAACTCTTATCCCTTCAGTACCAAAAACATATGACTCTGATAAAAATCAAATTAAAAAAAAATCTCTGATAAAAATCAAATTGAAGAAATCTCATGCGACTGGTTTGTTGATAGATCTATCAAGTCCCTTGCATAAACCAAGTCCCTTGAATAAACGTAACACTAAAACACATGTTAACAGTATGAAGATATTGTCGAGGTCGGAGCTCCGCTGTGGCTTCAAGTCGATGCGGCTGTGTTGGAGACCCATTTCAGGATGGAGATGGCGACGACGCTGGAGGCGTTGACGAAGTTGTACGATGATGGCGAAGGGAAGAATTCCCTCAAACATGCTGCTGATATATAATTGTGGTCGGGGAAGACGACGGTAGAATAAAACAGGGGTATTTTAGTCATGATTAATTGACTAAATAGATTAGGGTTTGATAAAATAGACTTATTTGAAAAAAAATTTCTAAAATATGTATTTTAGTTGAAAGAAGATTTTTTGGGAGATTTAGTTGAAAGATATTTTGGAAAGTGATATCTGTATGTAATTTCCTCTTGTTTTTATTACTTGCCTTACCTGTTTTTGTGTAAAAGCTTTTGTTCAAGTGCGAGTAATAATAGTTATACTTATAGATTTAAATATCTAACACTTTTTATTTAATTAAATAAATAGAAGAACAAATTCAAATATTATCTATGTAAAGGAGGTGTTAGCGAGTTATATAGGAGGGAGCGCATAAGTAAAATGCGTTTGTAAACAAATTAGCGCGAGATTCATTTATATGGTAGTTAAATAAGCGCGGCAAATTCGGGCGCAAAAACTCCTCAGCTGCCAACGTTTTCCTAAACTCATGTCACCCATTCTCTCTCCACCTCAACAGCATGCCCTAATTAACCCATTTCACATTTCACGGCAAACATCATAAATTCCCTCAAATTTCTGAATTTCTCTACGATCGCTGGTTGATCCTTACTGGGTTACTTGTAATTTCCCCGGATCTTTCCGTGTTCTGTCAGGAAATGGAAGTGCTCTTCCAGATCGGGAGGAAATACGCAATTCTTGTTTAAATATTTTTCCATTTGTGGGAAATTAATGATTGACCAGAGAAGATTGCATTGGCAACATCTATGGAGACCATACGGATGTTTGTGACATTAAGTAGGATACCCAAGGTTTGTTTCAGATGGAATGGCAGATCCTGCTAGTTATGGCAACCCTGATCGTGATATCGAGCAGGTAAACATGGGTTTATGTTTAATTTAAGAAATAATAATATTAATTGCGAATGTAAGTTTGACAGTTTATAAAGAACCATTGTACTACGTGTATATCCGAAACCCATTGTGTCCTACATTCGGATAAGTGATGATTGATTTATACAGAATCATGGATTCTAAAGAATGTAACTGAGTTAAGCAGTGTATTCTTGTTGATTCACTACAAGAATCTGACAATGTATTTGAGAAGAAATATCTATTTGGGATCATTTATGTGAAAAAGGAAAGAATTAATCTGGCGAATTGTTTGATAGTCCTTTCACAATATCATTAGTGTTTATTCGGTTAAGTTTTTTTTCCTGATCTCATTTTCAACATATCTCAAACGGGGGTTATTGCATGAACGCCCTGATGCATGGACTGCACAAATGCGAAACTGCACACAATAGGCTTCACTAAAATTATTTTGCATCCGAGTCTATTGCATACTCATATACACATTCACACCTTTCACACAATCTGGTGCTGTGTTTGAAATCAACATTTGTATGTTTGATACTTGAATTTTGATCCTGTTATGTCTGTGAAGGCACTCATTGCTTTGAAGAAAGGAACACAGTTAATCAAGTACAGCAGGAAGGGGAAGCCTAAGTTTCGCACGTTTAGACTTTCTCCAGTGAGTATACATAGTCATCCTCTCAGTCCTTGATGTAACTTTGCCTTATTCATACAGTCATACAAGCACAATTCATTTGACCATTTGAGGATGATAGTAAGATTTAAATTATGGATTGGTTGTATTTTCAGGATGAAACGACATTAATCTGGTACTCGCATAGAGAAGAGAGGCATTTGAAGTTATCTTCTGTTTTACGGATCATACCTGGACAGAGAACCGTAAGCTAAATATTTTCATATAGTTTTTGTGTTGTGGCTTTATGTAACATAGGATATTTATGGGATATAAACTGATTGACTATTTCAACACTATGTTCTACAGCCTGTTTTTAAAAGATTTTGCGCCCCAGAGAAGGAGTACTTGTCATTCTCACTCATATACAATAACGGTGATAGATCTCTCGATCTTGTAAGTGGTCACAATTTATCTAGTTAAATGAAACCTCGTTAGTGAATGAATGTGACATATTCTAGGCCTTTCTGTGTTTTCAAATGGGTCGAAACTAGTGACTGCATCGTTTCACACTTTGTAGATCTGCAAGGACAAAGTTGAATCCGAGCTCTGGCTTGCTGGCCTGAAGGCTTTAATATCAACTGGCCAAGCACGTGGTAAACGTACTAGAAGTGACATTTCTGATGTAAATCTTCAGAGCCCATATCGCTATTGCTTTGTTGTATCCATATTTTCTCGTATTACAATCCTCATTTAGTGAACATTCTGTGTGTGCAGTTAACTGGTTTTGGTGATCTCTCTCAAGATAATCGTCCCTTTGGAGCGTCTCTTGAATACACTTCAAGTATACCCCGCGGTAGATCCTTCGCCGATTTTAACAATAACTTGAATAGCTCAAGCTCACATGTGGGGTCTGAATGTGCAAACATGCAAATAAGAACAAGCGGTACAGATGGTTTCGTATAGCGTCTCGAGTACTCCTAGTTGTTCCAGTCAAGGTTCCGGACCAGATGATATAGAATCGCTTGGTGATGTTTATGTATGGGGAGAGATATGGTGTGATGGAGGTGCCACGGATGGAACTGGGAATTCAGTTCCGAAAAAAATGATGTCCTAATTCCTAAACCGTTGGAATCAAATGTAGTTCTTGATGTTCACCAAATTGCTTGTGGTGTTCGCCATGTTGCTCTTGTTACAAGACAAGGCGAGGTATTTACATGGGTGAGGAATCCGGAGGAAGATTGGGTCATGGAATTGAAAAAGACTTCACTCGCCCTAGACTCGTAGAATTTTTGGCTGTTACCAATGTTGATTTTTGTGGCATGTGGTGAGTTTCACACGTGCGCACTATCAACATCTGGTGATTTATATACTTGGGGAGACGGTACCTACAACGCAGGGCTTCTTGGCCATGGAAATGACGTTAGTCACTGGATACCAAAACGAGTTTCTGGACATTTAGAAGGCCTCCAAGTCTTATCAGTTGCATGTGGGACTTGGCATTCAGCACTGGCGACTTCAACTGGAAAACTCTTTACATTTGGTGATGGGACGTTTGGTGCTCTTGGCCATGGTGATCGGGAAAGCCTTACATACCCAAAGGAGGTTCAATCATTGAATGGACTGAAAACGGTAGCTGTTTCTTGTGGAGTATGGCATACTGCTGCTATTGTAGAAGTTACGAATCAGTCTGGTGCAAGTGTCATTCCTCGAGAAAGCTTTTCAGTTGGGGGTGATGGTGATAAAAATCGACTTGGTCATGGAAACAAGGAGACATATCTTGTTCCAACTTGTGTATCTGCCCTTATAGATTACAACATCCATCAGTTAGCATGTGGACATAACATAACTGTTGCCCTCACAACATCCGGTCATGTTTTTACTATGGGAAGTAATTCGTTCGGTCAGCTAGCTAGGATCCACAGTCTGACGGAAAATCACCGTGTTTAATACAAGATAAGCTCGTGGGAGAGTTTGTCGAACAAAAACATGTGGTGCACATCATGTAGCAGTTCTCACCTCGAGAAGTGAAGTATTTACGTGGGGAAGAGGAGCCAATGGAAGATTAGGCCATGGCAACATTGATGATAAGAATACTCCAACGTTGGTTGAAGCCCTTAAAGACCGGCACGTGAGGAATATTGCTTGTGGATCAAATTACACTGCTAGTATATGCATCCATAAATGGGTTTCTGGTGCAGATCAATCGTTTTGCACTGGGTGTAGGCAAGCATTTGGTTTTACTCGAAAAAGACATAACTGTTACAACTGTGGGTTAGTGCATTGCCATGCTTGTAGCTCGAAAAAGGCTTTGAAAGCAGCTCTTGCCCCGACTCCAGGAAAACCACACCGAGGTTGTGATTCGTGCTACCTGAAACTTAAGAAGGCTGTAGAAGCTGGAAATATCGGTACTTTTAGCCGTAGAGCATCAGGGCCTCGACGATCAATGGATATGACTAGCAGGGCAGATAGAGGAGAGGGAAGAACTTCAAGACTTCTACTGTCGCCTACGGTTGAATCAATCAAGTATCTTGAGGTGAAGTCTGGGACGCAATCTGATAACTATTCCATTGTTCGAGCATCTCAAGTTCCGTCACTTTTGCAGCTAAGAGATGTTGCTTTCCCAAGTTCACTTAGTGCTCTTCAATATGCTTTAAAGCCTGTCATCACATCAGCAACACATGTTCAACAGTTGCAGGTTCAGACTCCATCGCAATCCAACTCGAGGCCAGCTTCCCCATACTCGAGGAGACCAAGTCCTCCACGATCTGCTGCTCCGGTGTTTTCTAGGGGTGTCATTGACAGCTTGAAGAAAACTAACGATCTTTTAACTCAAGAAATATCTAAACTTCATGGCCAAGTACGGATTTTCTCTTACAAACTCTTTCATTCTTGAATTTTTATCGGTGTTTTTTTTTTTTTACGTTTATGAATATCCATGTTTTTGTTATCAGGTCAGAGTTTAAAGCAAAAAAGTGAAGCCCAAGAAACAGAAATTCAGAAGTTGAAGGCAGCCTCTCAAGATGCCACTTCACTAGCTGCTGACAGATCCTCTAATTTTGTTAAGGCAATGCAAGCCGTCAAAACAGTAACAGATCAAGTAACTAAAAAGTTGCATATCTTTAACTATCACATGTATTTGAAAACGACAGAATGTGTCATATTATAATGTGTACCCATTTTCTTGTTTCCATTGTGTAGTTAAATGACATCACTGAGAAGTTACCTCCAGAGATAACCGAAAGTGAATCTTTTAAACTCGTGCGCGCTCAAGTTGAACTTTTGCTGGACACAATTGGGAATGAGGCATCTGAAGATAAGTCAAATTCACCAACAGAACATGCAAACGAGCCACCAAATTATTCTGATAATATGGTATTTGGCCATGAATCTAATAGCAAGGAAGATAATAGATCAGGAGATCGTGCAGGAGTTCAGGACCTGTCACAGAATGGTATTGGAACTCAACAAGAACCCGGCGAACCATCTGTTTCAAATGCTGCAATAGGGAATGAATCGAGTGTGGAGAACGGCTCAAGGGCACCTCAAGCTGCTATAACTGAAGGGAGTACAGAAGTTATCGAACAATTTGAACCAGGTGTTTATGTCACGCTTCAACTCTCAAACGGAACCAAGTTGTTCAGGGGGGTTCGATTTAGGTACAAATCTAAGCCTTCATTTTAATGTGGTCTTCGGGCATCAAATCTTTTCTCAAATTTTTCCTCTTATGCTTGTTTTTTAATTGCTAGCCTCAGTTTGCATTTTGTCATATTCGTTCTGTGTGCTTTCCCAGCTAGAGTTCGACTATATTTGCACACAAAAATTAATTGCTACACTTTTGCTAAAGAGTGAGCTTTTGAAGAACATTGATTTTGTTAACACATTGCCACAGCAAGCGTAGATTTTCCGGGCAACAGGCAACAGAATGGATGACAGAAAACAAAGATAGGCTGGCGAGAAAGTATAGTCCTGCAAAGACAAGCAACACGCCAGCAGAAGTTACTGCGGCTCGGCCACCAGAGGCGGAAGCTAGCCACGAAAATAATGAGGCACCACAACGTTAACAGGATAATATTTAGTTTTAGAATATTGGATTGAGCAATGGTCTAGATAGGAAGTATGGCGATCAACATGCAAGAGCTTATGTTTGTTTTTCATTTATTTTTCGAATTGTAGCCTGCCAACATCATTTTTTAGCTTATTATTAGATTAGAATTGCAGGAAGAACTAACTCTTTCCTGACTGAAGAAATAGTGTTGCGTGCAATTGTAATTTTTTGTTCCATGTTAAAATTCATTTCGAAAGTGCAGACTCTCAGTTCTTGGTGTAGAACTATTAGTTTGTCCATTAGATTGTACATTTTTCACTATCATATATGTGTTGAGAGACATAAATAAGTGTCAATAATTATACTTTGATGATTTTAAAAACATCGTTGCGCTGAGAAATATGTTGCATTTGGATTTTATTTTGAGGGATTTGCAAACTAATTATTTAAAATTAATAGATTTGAAATGACATGTAATATATTGTCATTTCAAATCCTTCCAAAATGTAAAAGAAGATGTATTGAAAAGGAAAATTTTGAAATATCTAGTTAATTTCTTACACAAACATAAATGATGGATTTGTGTGAAAAATTTGAAATGCACTCGTTTCAAATCCTCCAATCTAAATACAACCTAAAATTTTGAGGTGCCATTGGCTTTTTCTTCTCCGTTTTTTTCCTTCATAAAATCAAGAAAATCTTCCAAATTAAATTCCAGAATTTGCAACTGATGGTTATAGTAGCTTTCCAGTTTCAATTCAATTCTAAAATTAGTATATGGCTCACCATGTTACTCTTAATCCAAATATTTTACAATTTCTTGGGTTTTCAAAATTCAAACATTGATTCTCTGGTATTGTCTTATGTATAAACTAGTTCTTTTGACACAGCGCAAGTGAACTTATAATCTAGTATACGTAAAAGAATACAAAATCACGTGAACAATACAGTTACGTCAAGATCGTAACCTATGTAAGAAACAAACAAAGGAGAATGGAAAATGGTTAAACTAAATTCAACATAAGGAACCCCAGACATAAGAAAGCAAGCTAACACCAAGAACATTCAAAAGTTTACCAGGTTCAAGATAAGCATTTTGCCTTGACATTTCTATATACACAATAAAACCGTCTAGCACAGACAGAACAAATGACTTAAGAGAATAGAAAGATGGTTCATACCTATTACACATAATGATACACATGTAAAAGCAAATAAGTTCGACAAGCATAGAAGGAGTTGGCATCAGATTTCCCAACAGGGCCCAAAATAAAGTCGTTTTCGAAAGTGCGCCGTAGCATAAGATGGCATCAAATATCACAATAAAAGTTATTCCCAATAGCCCTTAAAAATATATTTGCATTGAACTATGATATCGTTTAATGATTGCTCGTTTTCTAAAAATTGAATCGCGGAATAATGTAAACATTAAACATATATTGATAACATCGTCGCATAACTATAAGTTCTAGTAGATAATATACTGTATGTATATTAAAATAAAATAAAGCAAATGAATTTAAATTCATAACAAAACATTTTAAACCTAGAGAAATTAAAAAATATATATAATGACAAAAATAATTTAAATAGATTCATATAACAAATTTTCAATTAATTTACAATAATTTAGTTTTAATTAGAAAAAAAATGAAAAATATATATAACCAGATGAGCAAGCAAATATACATTAATATTGGTTAATGGATAAAAAGCAAAATGGGATTCGACCAAATAACTTGAATCAGTCACCATAAAATGGTTTAAATAATATTCTTTAGAGAACTTCTGAATCAAGTATTCATTATACCGCCAATTTACCCCCTTTGTTAACAAAACTGTGAGAAGGATCCTTCACAAGGAGATTTTTATCAGCACCCACCTGGATTTGGTAGAATTCGTAAAATAATCAGACGATGTTTGCATTCAGTAATCATCTGAATTCATGCATACACTTAAAGTATCATGGCATATCCATGGTTTGCAAAACAAGGAAGAGAACGACCGGAACGGACAGAACGGGAACGGCTCCTTCCGTTGCAAAGTTCCAGTCTAAAACAGGTACGCATCTATGTCGGTGATTTTGTTGGAAAAATAACGTCATATATTTTTCAAGTCAGATATGTGGGAGCAAAAATTAATGTGGAATAAAACATAAGGTTTACGTGGTTCGGCAAAAATAAGTCTACGTCCACGGGGATGCTGCAGATCTTTTATTGAAGAAAAATATACAAGTGTTTACAAACACTGACAACACTCAATCTGAAAAACACTCTGAAAATTAACATCAATTTTCTCTCACTAGTATTTTTACTCTGATTGTACTATATTGTATTTTTCTCCCTACAATATTTTGGTGTAAATTCTGAATGAATTTCAATCCAATTTATAGAGATTTTTCACGAAAAAGGTGGCTAACTTTTTCTTCACTCGGTGCAAAATTTCTTCACAAAAAATTGCAAAGTCTTCATGACATTAAGTTTATCAATGGTCACCATCTTTGTTGACATATCTGCTGGATTTTTACTTCCTTGGATCTTCTCTAATATAGCACATCATCCTCAAGCAGAGACATGATGGAGTGATAATAGAGACCAATGTGTTTTTGTTTAGAGTGGAATGCTAAATTTTTTGCCAGATGTATTACATTCTAACTATCACTATACAAAACATTCTTCTTTTGGTTTAATCCCACTCTGTTAACAAACCTTGAAGACATACCAACTCGTTACCGGCTTCTGTCACTGCAACATATTCAGCCTCTGTAGTGGATAAAGCTACAATCTTTTGTATCTGCGACATCCAACTAATTGATGTAGTTCCAACAGTGAATACATAACATGTGGTGCTTCTCCGATGATCAATATCATCTCCATAATCTGCATCTACATAACCTTGCAGTTTAGTTCTCATTTTTAAAGTACAAACACTTCTTTGCAGTGCCTCGTAGATACCTCAAATTCACTTAATTACTTCCCAATGATCCTTCCTTGGATTTGACATAAACCTGCTGACAACTCCCACTTCATGGCCAATGTCTGGCATTGTACAAACCATCGCGTACATCTAGGGGTGTAAACAAACCGAGCCGGTTCATGAACTTTTCGAACAGGCTTGAAAAATATTCGATTCGAATTCGAAATTATCAAATTCGAGCCGAACTCGAACATGTTCGAATATGTTTTCGAGCCGAACTCGAACCAAATTTCTTTGTTCGATAGTTCACGAACTGTTCGCGAACCTTAATATTTTAATTATATATAATATTTATATATATTAGATATTAATATATTAACAATAGTTTTAAAAGCTCGAAAAGCTCGAAGTCGAGCTCGAAAAGTTCGAATCGAACCCGAATTCGAACTTCGTTTCGAACCGAATTCGAGCCTGAAAAAATTAAAGTTCGAACTTCGAATCGAATTTCAAATATGTTTATTCGAATTCGAACTCGAACTCGAATACTAAAATTTTGCTAAAATTCGGCTCGATTCGGTTCGTTTACACCCCTACGTACATCAAACTCCCAATGTCTTTTTCTTCATCCGTTTGAGGACACTGGTCCTTGGATAAGCGAAAATGCCTAGCCAAATGTGTGCTAACTGATTTGGCATTGCCCATGTTGAATCTCTGCAAAACACGATTGATGTACTACGCCTGCGATAATTGCAAAATTCCCTTTTGCTTATCTCTTGTGATTTGCATTCTAAGAATCTTTTTTGCTGGACTCAAGTTAAATGCTCCATGAGAGGGTATCGAAAGATGTTTTTAATTTAATTACTATATTGAAAGAGGAGTATAAAACATTTTAATAATGATAATTTTATATGGCGTCATTAGAAGAAGAGGAACTTATCGTTTGTACCATGCAATTGCAGAGTTTGTCACATACTCACAGTAATTTATATTAGGTAAGTAAGTTATTGGTTAATTATCAAATGGTTTAAAATTATAGAAAATGAAATAATTATGGTAAAAAAAAACAAGAAAGAAATAAGTAATATATATTGAATTCTAACTAAAAAAAATCATTTTAGTTATTGTGTCATTATGGTGTGTTTGCAGTTACTTATTCAAAATATTTTTGTTTTGTTTTTACTTAAAGTTGAAAAAAGTTGTTTTTAAGCAAATCACTGAGTGCTTGCTATTAAAATAAAAAGCAGTTAATAGACTTCAGATTTTTACAAAATTACCATCTTGATGCCAACTTATTTTTACAAAAATAATAGTAGAATCAACGAAATAAAACACTCAAAATATGATTTTTTGGTCTGAAAAGCAGATAAATAGTTTTGAAAAACAATCACAAACACTCATTTAATTTGGAACGGAAGAGGACATTTTTTATTAAAACACATTAGGCATAATAAAATCATTTTTATCCATAACTATCACTTAATATATAGTAACGGATAGTCAAAACGAATGTTGCACTCATCAATTTTACTTAGATAACAATTTAAATAATCAATCATATCTGTAAAAAAATCAATTGCAATCATCTTTATAAATGAAAATTTATTTAAAATACAAATTCAATTTTCCGTATACATTACATATGGAACAGAAAGTGGATTTCGATTTGGAATGGGCTAGATTTGATTTGTTTGTCCTTTTCTTTTTCTTTTTTTTGAGAATAAGAGATTTTGATTTTGGATTTATAAACTCATGATCACATGACAATGTCATAGAAACTGTCTATTTTAAAAATAAAAGTGGTAAATATCTGTTTTTAAATTATATCGATGCAAACTGTCTATTTACAAAATACATGGAGTAAAATATCTATTAGCGATAATACATGAGGTAAATTGACAATGCCTCTTTATAAGTTGAATTAGCTTCCTTGTACAGTTGACTTGTGCTGATAGGGGTGGGCAAATTTATCGAGTAAATAGGGTACCCAACCCGGCCCGATCAGATTGGATATTACTCGATCGGGTCGGGTACTTTAAAAAAAACAGATATCGGGTTACCCAAACCTAATATTATTGTCGTGTTGGTGTCGGGTTTCAAAATCATTACCTGAAAATTTTTTCGGGTACCGAAAATGTTTACCCAGTTGCATTTTCTACTGTCGGTCGGTTTGTCTTTTAAATGTTTAATTGATGCTTAAACTTTCAAAACCTAACCAATAAATTCAGTTGGCTACCTCACACTCGCATTCTCCCTCACTCGCCTCGACGTCCATCATTCCCTGCCCTCGCCACGTCGTCCGCCCAAGCAGATCGCACTTACACAGAGGCGCAAACACAGATATAGAAGCCACCCGCGTCGAGTCGTCGGAATTTTTTTATTTTATTTTTTTAACAGCTGTTTATTGGATAATTCAACAAACAAATAGGTAAGAAGAATGAGATTAATTAGAGAATATTGTGTCGGGTATGGTTTATGGTTTTTGATGGCATTATGAATATTGACTTCATCGGTTAAAATCCCTCAAGAGCCGAGCAAGACATATACCGAACAGGAGGACACCAAACAGGGGATACCGAGCAGGGTTTTTCCGAACAACTGTTAATTCCTCATCGTTTTCCGGGTCAAAGATTAGCGGAAGAGCCAGAGATAACCAACAAATCAACCAGCGTGAATAAGCATGCAGTAATGGTACGCGGATTTCTCGGACACGTCTGGCCCCAGTTAAGCCACGATCATAGGAGATCATGTTCCGGATCTTCCTCGTATTAATCACCGGGAACAGTCCTATAAATGCTCATAGATAGTCTCATTGAAGGGGGTTGGATTTTCTATGCAAAAAGACTCCAAAGAGAGCATATTCACTTCTGTTCGGTCATTTCATCATTTTTTCTGGAATATTTTATAGTCATTTGACGATTGTAAGTTGTGTCCCAAAAGTCCTGTAATAAAAAAAAATGTGATAGTGAAATTTATACTGGACTAGGTCTCGTGGTTTTTCTCTCAATTTGAGGGTTTCCACTTAAAAATCTTGGTGTGTTCATTTTATTTTCGTAAACACTTCATTCTACCAAACACTTAAATAACGGATCACATCAGTTTAGATGTTTGGACAGATTATTGATTCTTCCATGAGCACGGCTTGGTTTACGTTTGCACTGTGTTTGATTCTTCGGAAATTATATGATGTTTGAATTGTGGTTATTTTTGTGTAGTGTTCTCCTTTTCATGGATTGGTTCTCATTTTTCCTGTCTACCTTGTCAAACACAGGATGAGTCTTTGAAATGGATAGCTAATTTCCATTTTCTGAATTTTGTAAGCCCCTGTTGTTATTTCACGAGCTTGTGGTGGGAAAATTTTCGAGAATCTTCAGAATATCTTACATCATTTTCTGCTCTCAAATTTCGGATACCGACACAACCCGACAAATTTTGGATACCCGACAATTGTATAGTGTAAAAAAAATGTCGGGTTCGGATAGTAAAAAGCGACCCGAAATTTTCGGATACCCGGACTCGAGAAACCCGACCGACGCCCACCCATACATGATGACATGACAATGTCATAAAAATATTATAACTTTATTGCAAAACCGCTAATTTATTAAATCATTGACGTTAGAAAACCTCAACATCAAGATGTGAATCATATCTTTAATCTCAAACCTAGTAATATCATATCTTTGCTTGTACTATATGTTTTGATATAGCCCAGATCGCACTTATCATGTTTGTGTGTTCTCGCACCTTCTATAAGCTCATCGGGTACAGTGGTTGGTTTATGACATCTTCTCGCAACTCTCGACCTTTCACCCGCAACAGTTGCTGAATCTGGTAAATTTTTGTAGTCTCCGGACCCTAATTTTTGTTGCACAACAGAGTGATGGCATCATTCGTCTTATTAAAATTTTCTATACATCTACCATATCGTGCTTTCAAATCTGGAGATGTCGCATCTGATTTAAGATCATTAAGGGCGTCAATTCCGTTTTCTATTGTTGTAAGAGTAAATGTGATCGTTCCATTGGCAAGCTTGACAAGGCTTCCTGAAAGCGATGCTTCTTCTCCCCTTAATAAATATTCACAGAAGGAAGCATTCGAGATGTGGAGCAAATATCACTTATCCAATCGGCTGATACAAGACTTTCAGAGAGGAGAGCTTGAGAAACTAATACCAAAAGAAGAAATTTGAATATTGAAATCATGATATCTTTGTTCTTGAAAATTTTTGCCAGTACAAGTTGAGTATTTTCAGAAACCGAGCCATCTTTATGTATATATATAAGCTCTTGGAACAAAAAGGTGCCGAGATTTTTAATATTTTTGTAATCTAGGTTATGTAATCTTGTACATATTATTAAAATCTACGGTTATGTAATATGTTAAAATCTAGGGTCATGTAATCTTGTACATATAATAATTAAAAGTTGAAATATTTAGAAATTTAGATATGTATTCTTCATTGACCAAAATGAATTAGAACTTTTGGATTTAGCCGAAGTGGTAAAGCTTATATCTCTCTTTGAGACGACTCGACCTGATTTTGTAATCTAGGAGATTTTTTTTAAAATAAGAAGAATGATTTATTTATTATTTAGAAGTGTGTATTATGGCACCTGAAAATATCATTTTTAATATGACATTCATTGTTAATTTTATTCGGACGACCTGATTTACTTTATAATAAATTGCACTAAATTATAATAAAATTTAGAATATCAGATGAGATATCTCCTGACTTACTAGATCACTTTATACAGTATTTAAATTTTATTAAAAATATCGAGGTTGAAAATAAACCAAGATTTGAGAAATTTTAAGTGGAATGCAGGTTCTATTCACACCAGCAAAGACCAACTCTTTACAAAATTCCCTCGAAATATTTGATCGTTTTTAATATTTAGACACAATTTTATATATATATTTATACAAAAGTAACGGGTTGTTGATTTTTGATCGTTTTAATATTAGACACAAATTTTATATATATTTATACAAAAGTAACGGGTTGTTGACAACGAATCTAAGTGGGTTTTCAAATAGACAGTTTACAACATTGTGATTTGAAATATACGCTTACCCATATATTGGTTTTTAAAATAGACAATTTATCATGTGGTTTGTAAATATGTGCAAAACATCCCTTCGTCTGAGTGACAGTGTTATATATTTTACAAACTACTTAGAGGTAAAATTGTTATTTACAAATCACGATGGGTAAAACAATACCACATGAGGGTAAATAACCCTGACTCAAAAAATAAAGTATAGATTTCAATCCACGACCGAGTTCAACCAACTAGAGCTTCAATAGATCTTTTTTGGTAGCCTATGATGTTAGGATCGATTCCGGTGGTGAGTTGTCAGTCAACACCCGAGTTCAACCAACTAGAGCTTCAATAACTCGTGTTCTTGAATATTTGCACGAAAGATTATATCGAGTTCGGTTTCAGAACGAGCAGAAGGCACTCGACATAACCCGTTATATAACCGATTAACCATTTGAAAGGCATTTAAATGTATGAAAAGAACATGTAAAAATACTAAGGTAAATAAATGCAGTAAAGTAAATGCACAAGCATTTGTTAATGAAAGTTCGAAGGTGATGTAATCCTTCTCGTCTCCTCTCTTCTCCCATCTCATTGCAGGATACACTAGAAGACTTGAGTAATACAATCTCACGTTATACAAGATCACTTAGGCTAATAACACAAAGATAACATAACTCCTAGCCCACAAAGTCCACAAAGATTACAAAATGTTCTTAATGTTGACATGCAAAGACCTCACACAGTTATGATAAATCACCAACTGTTGTAATGGTATTCACTCTTCTATTTTAGCTCACAATACAATGAACCGAGTGACTACAAATGCACAAATGATCTCGTAGCAGATCTGATATAAGCTTAAAGACGTGCCAAAAGGTTTAGGGAGTTGCTCTTCATTTTAGCAGATGTTCTTTGAAATTCCGCATTGAATCCCAAGTGGGTTTGTTTTAGAAGGTTTGATTGATCTCAATCAGCTGTTATTGAGCAAAAACTAAAACTTTTTCAAGCTTGTTGGCTAAAGCTAAGCTAAACATTCTCCTACTTGCAATTATTGTTTAAAAATGGTCATACTAAGAATAATGTAGGTTTGCTTAAATCCAATACCAACCTAACAAAAGGTGGAAATGGATTCCAAATGCGCCAATGAAAGCTAACCCTCAAGGACCAAAAATCAAATGGGTACCAAGATCCTCCAATTGTAAATTTTGTTTTGTAGGGACAACAAATGGATGGATGATTAAGGCACAAGCACCTCAAGGGAGGAGATTATCTAATTCACCACAAGTAGAAGAGGCGCGAGGTAATGACCATGCGGATAAATGACCAATGAACAGATAATTTGCATCTTGTCATCAAAGGTAAATCTTATTTTGTGCATTTTAAAAAGAGCAATTCAAAATTCATTGGCACAAATTTATTGTGACCAATAATAATGAAGCTCAATATTCATTGGTAGTAAAATGCATTACCCTTAGCATATGCACTATAAATTGTTTTTAATGCATGATGTATGCTATCCTTTTATAATAGTATCTTGATATGGCTTGAATTCAAATTTGAATATGCAATGTGGAAATGCGCCATTATGTGATTAATAATTTTATTAACTTATCAAATGAATGCTTTGAGAAATTTTAATATTTATTGGGCATAAGTGCATGACTCTCTGGTAGAACATATGCACAACTTTGAAATGTTAGAATTGAATGTGTTGATTGCCTTAAACGCACGTTTGTTGTTCCTCTAAATGAATTTAAACTTATGCTTGTTATGGCTATTACATGCGTGATGAGGAACATGTGTAAATTGTAAAATATGGCTATGTGTCAACAATTTTATGCTAGATTATTTGAACTTTGTGATTTTGGATTCTCAAAAAAAAGGGAGAATTTTGTGATAACTTGAAGATTAATACATGCATAGTTTGAGGGAAAGAGCTTTTTTGTATGCATGGTTTGAGGGGGACAGAGTTGTTTGTTTTATGCTTTACTTGGTAATCTTGTATGTGCTATGCAATTGTTAAGGGGGAGTCATGTTTGCTCAATTCTTGCACATTAATAATATGCCAAGTTCAGTTTTACAGTTTTGTGATATCAAAAAGGTGGAGATTGTTGAGCCTTAAACGCATGGTTGAGTTAATGCTAATTAACCCCGGATTATTTGAGTTTTGATGATCAAAAAACTTGGTGTTGGTATACTAATATGTTTACTTAGTGTACATGTTTTATGGTTGAAAAGTGGATTGGATAGAAAATCAAGTGTGCAAATTCTGGTCGGATCGCCCCAGGCGATGGAAGCCAGGAGAACTTCGACACCGACCATCGACAGAGGCGACGCGCGAGGCTCGCGTGCCAGGGGGAGTTTGCCCGAGGCGATGGCCTGATCGCCTGAGCGCGATGCGTGTGAACGCCTGAGGCGTTGGTGTGTGCTTTGCCTGAGGTGATGGAAGATTTGAGCAGCTGAGGCTATGTCATTGATTTGTGGAATTGATCGCTCGAGGCGATGCGTGCATATATGGTGACCGTTG